>CAEFZX010013172.1:0-11256 GCA_903066825.1 Alfaro cultratus | reverse complement strand
AATTGGCTTAATTACCGCCTCCTTGTGTAGATCAGATCTCCAGAGTCCTGCTAATTACCTAATTATTCTATTCAGTTGTGGTGCAGCAGAGGCACATCTAAAATTTGCTGGACTGCGGCCCTCGAGGACTGGAGTTTGAGACCCCTGCTTTAGGCCGTCCTAAAGCAGCTCCTTTAGGAAACACCAACCAGCTGTTGTTGTGAAGGAAGGAGTTGAGTTCTAACTCACTGCTGCATTGAGTCCAGGCAGAAATGAAAAGTGGTGCAGATGATCAGAGGTCTGGTCCAGGGAAGCGTCTCCCAGCTGGAATACGGTCAGCATGCTGCTGAGCAGCTGTCTGTGGTAAAAATAGGAGCAGTGAAAGGACCTTCATGCCTCTCAGTCCCAACACCTAGCAGCAGATCTGAAGCCAATTAATGAAGGGGCTCAAGTCCAAACTCACAGACGTTTCTCTGACACTCAGCGACTTCTGGGCTGGAAGGTGAAGAATGAATCACCAGCTACTGGGTCTGCTGCGTTACTGCTGCTAGCTTAAAGTCACTGTGCAGCCATAGAGTCATGAAATTCATGCTTTATTTATGCATTTCCTGCTGGGTTATGCTGCATATTGTAGCATAACCGTAGCAAAGAAAGGTCATTTATTTTCACACAGTGAAGAACAAAAAGCTGCAACAGCAGCAAAGTTTATTTTACCAACTAAATATTTAGCTCCAATTTAAATATTTTGGTCCAAATTAAATATTGAGTTACCAAGTTAAACCAAATATTTATCTTTCCAGCTAAATAGAAACTGATCATATTTAGCCAGAAAGCCAAATATTAGCAAGCTAAATATTTGGTTTAGAAACTAACTATTTATCTCCAAAGTAAATATTTAGCTCTGAGTTAGCTAAATATTTTGTCCACAGGCTAACTGTGTAGCTAGCTCATTGTCTTTAAAATGTCTCATCCTTTTTTTAAAGCTGAAATGTTGGACAAGAAAACAAGAATAGAAACGATAAAGAAGAGATTCGAAAGCAGGAGTTAGAAAAGAGGTTTTTATTTTGACAGTCCACTTCCGGTTACTGGGAAATGAATTAGCATATTAGCTAAACATTAATCCCAGAGGTAAATATTTGGCTTTTTTTCTTTCACAGGCTAAATATCATAAATTATTGCTGTTCATTTTTGACTTTGTAACTTTACCATCGTTTTGCTGACTCGACGCTCCTACAGGTCAGATGTTTCTGTTGTTTTTCCCTCAGATGTTTGGTGAAAGTTTCCAGAGTTTAAAGTGTCTCCAGGTTTCAGATGGTTGGTGAAATTAACTGACTGCATAAAGAGAAACAATCAGGTGCAGCTTCATAAACTTCATCGGCTTCATTCTGCAGAAATGCTGCTGCTGATGTTGGAACCAGATGATGGTGGAACATCAGCGTTTGTCTTCAGATCCATATCTTAGCAGCGATATTATCAACAGTGGCTTGAGAGACTTTTGGGTTTGTTCTGGTTCGTTTGATCTGCAGTCATCAACGTGATGAAACGTCCAACATGGCTGCCGGTTGAAAGACGCTGAATCTCAAAGCTGCTTTATTTTTACTGTACAAACAGAAATATGATCACACCGGTGGAAAAGCGTATTGTAAAGGGGAAAGTTTTCATGTTACATTCCAGGGATAAACAGTGAAGGCCGCAGTGAGTCGGTGATTGGGAGGTGATGACAGCAAACTGGCCAAACTGGTCACATAAATATACTGCAGCAGAGAAAAACGGGACCAACATACATTTACTGCAGCTGCTTTCTGAGCCAGATTTTCTTTAAAAGTTACTTTTTAAAGTTGAGTTCAGTTTATTTATGTAGCGTCATTTCACAACAAACATTTCTCAACACTTTAAGAACAAATCATTTCAGTTATCAATCAATTAATACACTGAAGTTCATTAATCAAAATAGTTTGCATCGAGTCGTCTGCTTTGTTTCCATCAGTTTTATGTGCATTTTTACCACTGGAACAAACTTCCAGAAAACTGCAAAACAGCTGAAACACTGAGCTGAACACCTAAAAACCTGGTCAGAGCTGCTTTTGAACCAGAATAAATGAAACATCATGTCTGATGTCTGTTCAGTAGTTGACTGAATGGTGTTTTCTTCATAACTTTGTAATTTTGTGTTTTTGTTTTGACCTTTGAACTGCTGAGATTAATTGAATTTTAAGTGTCACATTAGAAAAGGTTCATGGAAACGACTGAGTTTGAAAACTTCCTTAATTTTGCCAAAAACAAGTTTTTACTTTAGTTTCTGGTGGATTTTTGTTTATATTGGTGCACAAAATGAGACGTGGAAACACATTTACATTTTCTGACGGAGAAACTCTCTCATCCCCCGGTGAGTCTGTGCCTTACCAGAGGAACCAAAGAGAGACGACTCTCTCTGCTCCATGCTAAATTACTTCCTCTACTTCCTGTTTGTTGCAGCCATGCGTAGCGAAAACATCTGATAAAATTATGCGTGTGAAGCCTGGTTGTGACTGGCGACAGTGGAGAGGAAAAGCTCAGGTTTAACAGGAAGAAACCTCCAGCAGAACCAGAACCTGAGCGGCCAACAGAGCAGAACTTTCTCTGCTAATGGAAAGTAAAAAGTTAACTGGAAATTGTTTGGCTACATCATCTCCAGGAAGGAATCACAGCCAATCAGAACATCCGACCAGCAGTGGGTCTATGAAGGGCAACTAAAGAAGATTCCAGTTAAACCACATTTATGAGAAAACAAATGAATCTTATTGAGCTTATTTAAAGAAGCAGATGGTAAAGTGGAGCATTCAGACTCAACCAGGCTGATATGGTGAAATAATTTATTTACTTTGAAACGATGACTTACTGCGAGCCGCTTGTTTCTGAAGCTTCTAGTGTTTAAAGGGAGGCAGAATCAGTCACATTAAAAAATGTTTTCCCAACTTTCATCAACAAAAACATGAGAAGATTCCCATGAACACAAGCCGCCTGCAGGCCTTTCACATGACGGCGTGCTGACCGGTTGACTGTCACACCACCAACAATCGGTTGCTTTAAAGTGTCCGAGGCCTGAGGCTCATCATGGATCTGCAGTTTGGTTCTTCACAGTCCGGTCCGCTTCAATCCCACTCCGGTCCGCTTCAATCCCACTCCGGTCCGCTTCAATCCCACTCCGGTCCGTTTCAATCCCACTCCCGTCCGTTTCAGTCCCACGCCGGTCCGCTTCAGTCCCACTCCGGTCCGCTTCAATCCCACTCCGGTCCATTTGTCTACAAAGTCTGGTTCCGTTGGTGAGGTGTGAATGCTAACTGACCTCTGACCTCCAAACCTTGATCTGGGTTTGGTTGAAGTGAACTCTGGTTCAGTTTGAATGCACATGTGAACGAAGACCGCTCCAAAAGCAGGAAGTGGACTACGGCGCAGGGCATTCTGGGTAAATACAACTTAAGCTAACATGCTAGCCTAGCGCTAGCAGCAGAAATGGCTCCTGGTCTTTAGCCTAAGAGGGGAACAGGTTGCTCAAAGGGTTTGGTTGGTCTTGGTTGTTTGGCAGATGGTGAAGTTTTGGACCCAATAGAACCGAGTCTACCGGACCATCAGGAGGGAAAACACTCGCTCTGGTGCGTTACATCCAGCAGTTCAGATTTGAGGCTGGAGTCAGTTACTGCCTTCTGGGTTTGGTTCTCCCACTTGAGGTGTTGTGCTCTTAGTTTGATTTGTGTCTAAAATAATTATTTATTCAGTTTCAGTAAAGTTTAAACCTCAGGTGGAAATGTGCTCCAAACACATGAATGATCCAAACAAAACACAAAAAAATGAACAAATGCAAAAGAAAAAAAGCAGCAAACTGCAAAAACAGCCAGTATATGACGCTGCAAACTCGCTCCTCAATCCAGTCCTCCAGACCACCAGGGGGAGTCAGTCACCAAATCATCAGAGGCCAAACCTTCAGTAAACACAGGATCTCCTAGAGGAGAGTTGGAGGAAGAAAGAAAACGCATTTCGTTCTTCATTTCTTTTTCAAACAAGCAGGTTTTTACAGTAATATAGAACAGCAACAAGTTTAGAAAGGTAATGTTACCGACTCCAGACTCCCCCTAGTGGTCTGGAGGACTTCCCTTTTGTAGAGTTTGTTGCTAGTTTTGCTGTTTGCAGCATTTTTGTTTTTCTTTTGCATGTTTGTTGTGTTTCACCGTTTGCTGCATGTTTGCGTCTGTCGGCCATCTTTCTTCCCACCTTTGGTTTTGTCACATAGCTAAACATTCAGACCTCAGAGATTCTGCTTCATTCAGTTTTTACTGGCACATAAATATCATTAAACATGAAGCTTTTAGATTAGATGATCTCAGAATGAGAAGCTGCTGGAACTGATGCTGTTAGTTCCCGTCACACAGATCTAATTTATCGACATCCTGTCACAGTTTAATGTTTCGTAGATTTTCTTAATGAAGAGTCACTGTGAATATCTCCCTTTTTATCTTTGACAAACAAATTCTCATGTGAAGAATGTTTTCCTCAGACAAGCAGAGCTAACATGCTTTATGTCTCAGCCAGTCTGAGTTATTCTGAGGCTTTGTTATCTTGTGTCTCTGTGCTACTCTGCTCCCACACACACACACACACACACACACACACACACACACACACCCGGCTGATATCACTGCATACCCACACAGGACAAACTGCAGAATCGTGACCAGAAACACGTCTTACACAGTTGGCAGATATGAGACAAATACAGAATGTTGAAAATCAGCCCAAAGTGGAACAACAGCCTGAAGGTTTCAGAACTTCATAAAGACATTCAGGCTGCATTCGGACCCTGCATTCGGACCCGCTCTGCTCACTGCGCTTTAGTCCAGTCCGGTTGGGGAGGTGTGAATGTGAAATCGAACTCTGATGTGAACTCTGGTCCGCCTACAAACCTGAGACTGCTTTCACACCTGATGGTCCGGTCGACCCAGTTCTGTCTGAACCAGAACTCCATCACCTGCTCCACCTCCAGCTGCTGTGGTTCTGAGTCAAACCAACCTGTTCCCCTCCTGGCCTGTGGGGGCGCTGCACCAAGAACCACTGAAGGAAACCACACAAAAACCTCTGAAGGTTCAAATGCATTCAAACCGAACCAGAGTTCACTTCAACCCAACCCAGACCGAGGTTTGGAGGACCAGAGGTCATAGGTCGGTTAGCGTTCACACCTCACCAACCGAACCGGACTTTGACTAGACAAATGGGCTGGAGTCGGGTTAAAGTGGACTGAACAGGGTTGAAGTGAACTCTGGTTCGGTTTGAATGTGAACGCCAAGCAGACTGGAGACCGCTCCAAAAGCAGGAAGTGGACTACAGTGCAGGGCATTCTGGGTAAAGCTAACGTGCTAGCCTAGCGCTAGCAGCAGAAATGGCTCCTGTTCTTTAGCCAAAGACTAAAGAGAAAAAAACACCAAAATCTGACGCCTCCATCTTGTTTCCATCTGGTGAAGAAGGAAGTTGCTCTCTGAAGTTTCTTCTTCAGGGGTTTTCATGTTGTTTCCAGTTTTCAGTGGTTCTTGGTGCAGCGCCCCCACAGGCCAGGAGGAGAACAGGTTGGTTTGTTTGCAATCAAACTCCAGACTATCAGCTGTGAAAACAGTTTTAATCTCAGCTGCTTTTCCTTGATCTTTGTCTCCTCGGGTTCATTCTCGGATTGGAAGAAAACAGAATGGACAGCAGAACGGTCACTACAAACAAAACTTTGTCCAGGTATCTTTTAGATTCTCATCACTGGAGGAACGAGTTCAGGAAACACAAAACTGGACAAATTCTGCTGATGTTATAAAAAATCTTTCTGCATCCCAGAGATACAGGAGGAAATTCAGATGAATGTTTGTGTCCACTTCCAGAAAAGAAGGCAGGACGGCGACCACATGAGGCTGGATGTAAACCGATCCCCATGGTCTGAGCTTGGGCCAGAATCTCACACACACACACACACGCACACACACACACAGTGATGTGTGCATGGCCACATTCCACTGCAGGCGCTGCGAGAGGCTGGCTCAGTCTGTCCTAAAGCCTGGAGCTGCTCTCCACTTCAGAGCGGAGCAGGAAGCCGCAGAGGAGACCAGGGGAGGTCTGACAACAAATTCCAGCTTTCCCAGAAAACATTTCAGTTTCACACTGATGGAGGATCAAGCCTGGCTTTGATTTCCTGCAGAATCAACATGCAGAAGGAAGCCGCCTCTCTGCTTCAGATATGAGCAACTTTTCCTGGCAGAAACACAATTTGGAGATTTGGAAACATTTGACGAGAGTCCTGGAGGTCCAGCCAAAGGACGGGTCAGTCATGGCGAGCAGAGTCCTCCAGCCTGTAGTCATTCTGCTTTAAGGAGAAGAGTCGGCCATATTGAGCAGAAAGACCCCAGTGACCTGTTTACCTGCTAATTCTTACACGATGCTTGGCCTCCATGTTGGACGCCGCTCGTTGTTTCTGCTCACCCTCCTCCTGGTGATTGTGCGCCTTGGCGAAGGCGATCAGCAGAGGTTTCATCAAATTCAGCATGGGCAGTGCACCTACACGTTCATCCTGCCTGAAGAGGGACAGGCCAGCTGCAGAGAGGCCAGAGGCGGCAGCAGCAGGACCAGTCAGCACGACGCCAACGCCATCCAGAGAGACGCGCCGCCGGCCGAGCCCAGCCTGAAGATCCAGCAGCTGGAGAGCGTCATGCAGAACTACACCCAGTGGCTGCAGAAGGTAAACCAGGAAGGTGGGCAGCAGGCTAAAGGATGCTCCAGGAAGCTCCAGGAAGCTCCAGGATTTTCCAGGATGCTCCAGGAAGCTCCAGGATGCTCCAGGAAGCTCCAGGATGTTCCAGGATGCTCCAGGAAGCTCCAGGATGCTCCAGGAAGCTCCAGGAAGCTCCAGGATGTTCCAGGATGCTCCACGCTCTCGGCTGCATTGGCAGTTTTTAGAAAAACCAGTCAGATTCAGAGGAAATCCTGATGTTACTGTAAGAACAAGTAAAGTTAGGATACAAGCATAAAAATTCAGGTTCTACTCTTCATATTTCCCATAAGTCTGTCAGGATAACAGACATTTTTCAATATGGCCGCCATTTCTGCCCATTTTCATGACTTGGATGAAGTTTATGTGAAACTGAGGACTTTGCTGTTTGCGAGTCTCACACCTGGAAGAAAATGAAGATATGACACAAACTGAGTTGTTTCAATGGTTAGCATTAGCTTCTGCTAATTTCTATGTGTTTAGCATTAATGGAACTAAGATTATTTTTTAGTGAATTAGTAATTAGCTCACGTTTTGCTGCTAATTTTCCGATGTTCACCTGAAAAAGGAAACATGAGGTTTTCTACGGTTCAGATCATGTCGGCTCTGATTGGACACCAAACATGTTCAGCTAATTGGTAACTTTAGAGAAAAAAGTAACTTTGAATGGCAGCCATGTTGAAAAAGAAACCATTATCAGTAAATATGGTTTATGTGGATTCGGTTCTTCATGATTTGACACCAAAACAATTTATATATGATAAATATACAAATTTAGTGCAAGAATACATTTTCCTTGACGGCCATCTTGAATTTTTTTATGGTTATTATTTAATTTTTTTAAAGTAAGCCCTTGGGAACATTTATGCAAAGTTATCTTCTTGTATGCAGATGTGAGAGATTTCTCTGATCTGGTGAACAACTCCTGGTGTTTTCTGAGATCTTGGTGCCACAGAAGTGCAGAAATAATCTGAGCTCAGAGTGAGAAGTTGAGTTTTATCTCAGAATGTTTCAGTTCCTCTGGACGCCTCGTCAGGAACTTCCTGCTGCGCGGTACGGACCGTCCGTCCTGAAGCAGCGTGTTGGCGTCCCATCAGGCGCAGAAGAAGAAACCGCCGTCATTATTCACTGAAGGCCGGACGTTTGAGTCCAGCTGGATTCAGCTCAACTTTCCCCCAAAGAATCTGAGCAGATCTTTGGCTGATGTTCAGGTGGATCCACTGCTTCCTGCTTTAGCTCCTTCCTGCTGCGGTTTGCAGAGACGGATGAATAACCATAATCTCAGCGGCTGCTCTGGTTAAAACCTGCAGATTTTCCCCAATGGGAAAATGTTGATTATAATTTTACTCCAAATGAAATCAGAAATAATTTCTCTGATTAGTCAGTGGGAGATAAAACACAAATTTCTGACCTTCCATTTTCTGAGTCGGACCAAATTAAATTTTTTCTCTCAACATTGAAAGTCATAAAAGTAATAATAATAATAATAATAATAATAATAATAATAATAATAATAATAATAATTTGGAGGAAAATAAGAGTTTTGCTCCATTTTATTTTTTCTTGTGTTGAATTTTTTTCAAAAATAGTAAAAAATTTGAGTGAAATTAACAAATTGAGGCAAAAGAAAAACTTTTCCAAATAGATGATTTTAAATCCCGTAAAAACAAATAATCTAATCTAGTCAGTTCTGCAAACCTCCAGTATGTTAGAGTGAAGTAACGTAGTTCTGATGCCAAACGGGAGCAAAACGTCTCACTGTGATTTTAACTCCAGGTGTCTGAACCTCATGAAGTTTGTTTTATATTCATCCAGTGAATTTATGTAAGGAGAGCAGAACCGACTCCTGCTTCAGGTTCTGGACTGTCGCTGGAGGTCCGACTCTCCGCCGACGTTCTGGCTCAGCGGGAGGAACGATTCTTATCTGAACGATTCTTAGCTGAACGATTCTTATCTGAACGATTCTTAGCTGAACGATTCTTATCTGAACAATTCCCATCTGAACGATTCTTATCTGAACGATTCTTATCTGAACGATTCTTAGCTGAACGATTCTTCTCTGAGCGATTCTTATCTGAACGATTCTTATCTGAACAATTCTTCTCTGACCGATTCTTATCTGAACGATTCTTATCTGAACAATTCCCATCTGAACAATTCTTATCTGACCGATTCTTATCTGAACGATTCTTATCTGAACAATTCCCATCTGAACGATTCTTATCTGAGCGATTCTTATCTGAACGATTCCTATCTGAACGATTCTTATCTGAACGATTCTTATCTGAACAATTCCCATCTGAACGATTCTTATCTGAGCGATTCTTATCTGAACGATTCCTATCTGAACGATTCTTATCTGAACGATTCTTATCTGAACAATTCCCATCTGAACGATTCTTATCTGAGCGATTCTTATCTGAACGATTCCTATCTGAACGATTCTTATCTGAACGATTCTTCTTCTTCTTCTTATGCATTTTAACGTACCTGAAGGTGAAGGTATCGTCTGCATCGATCCTGAAGAAACAAAATGACTTTCATAACTTAAACTGTTAAATAAAAAACCATCAACTACGGGGAAATTCAAACCTGGTCTTTCTTTATGTTTCTGTATCCATCCATCCAGCTAACTAACTAGACAGCTAGAAAACTAGACAGCTAGATAACTAGACAGCTAGATAACTAGACAGCTAACTAACTAGACAGCTAACTAACTAGACAGCTAACTAACTAGACAGCTAGATAACTAGACAGCTAGATAACTAGACAGCTAGATAACCAGACAGCTAGATAACTAGACAGCTAACTAACTAGACAGCTAGATAACTAGACAGCTAACTAACTAGACAGCTAGATAACTAGCTATCTGTCTGCTAGCTGTCACAGATGGTTTCTGTGTTTTTCTGTATCCATTCAGTGGTTTTTGCTTTGCTCCCTCTACCTGCTGTCTTCTCGCATCGTTTCTCTGGTTGCAGATTGAGAGCTACGTCAGGGAGAGCATGAAGACGGAGATGGCTCACCTGCAGCAGAGCGCCATGCACAACCACACGGCGGCCATGTTGGAAATGGGAACCAGCCTTCTCTCTCAAACACGCAAGCTGACTGACGTTGAGACGCAGGTGGAAGAAGCTGCATTTATTTATGTTTTTCTTTCCCTGATGTGAATTTGTGCTTTTGATAAAGCTAATGAAATTCCAGGCTTTAGTCAAACTTTTGTTTTACTCTGAAATTTGCTTCATTGAAGTCTAAAACAGAAACCTGCATGTTTCAGCAAGCTAAATTTAAGACTTTTAAGACATTTCAATGCTAGCTTTATTTAAATTTAAGATATAAATAAGGAGCGGCTGCTTCACTCTGATGATAGCCAGCTGGCTACCTCGGCTATGCTAGCTGCTAGTTAGCCTCAACCTGTCAGCAAGAAAAGACTAAATGAACAACAGTTAGCACGTGATTAACATATTTAACGATAATTTATGTTGTGGACATCACATTTTTATGAATTCAAGGTAATTCAAGGCCTTGATTTTAGACTTTCTAAGACTTTTTAAGAACCTGTAGACATGTTGATAGTGTACACTCTCAATATTTGGAAATGAAATTAGTCTGAGCACCTGAACATTATTGAAATACACTAAAATTAGGGAAAACTTTCCTTAACTAAATTGTGAACTACTACACAATCTTACTAAAAATGTCTAAAAAAATGACTTTTTTCTGAAGCATGTTCATCATAATCATGTCAACCACTTTTCATTTAAAGAGCTTCATTACTTTATAACGTATATTTAAATCTTTGGAAAATAAACCGTTTTTTTCTCCTTGTTGCAGGTTTTGAATCAAACGTCGAGGCTTGAAATTCAACTGCTGGAAAATTCCCTTTCCACCAACAAGCTGGAGAAACAATTAATGATCCAGACAACTGAGATCAGCAAACTGCACGACAAGAACAGGTGAATATGGAAAACCTGACCTGCTGGAGAGCAAAGCAAAAACTAGGAAAACAGACAATTACTCACTTCCTGTAAACAGAACATCAGATCTCAAACGAGCATCTCTGAAAATAAATGTAAGTATTTATATTTATTTTCCAGTTTCCTCAGTTCAGGTTTCTGCAGCAAACGAAGGGAGAGGCATTTAATCTGACCCTGAAACATTTAATCTGACCCTGAAACATTTAATCTGACCCTGAAACGTTTAATCTGACCCTGAAACGTTTAATCTGACCCTGAAACGTTTAATCTGACCCGAAACGTTTAATCTGACCCTGAAACGTTTAATCTGACCCTGAAACGTTTAATCTGACCCAGAAACGTTTAATCTGACCCGAAACGTTTAATCTGACCCGAAACGTTTAATCTGACCCTGAAACGTTTAATCTGACCCTGAAACGTTTAATCTGACCCTGAAACGTTTAATTTGACCCCGAAACGTTTAATCTGACCCGAAACGTTTAATCTGACCCCGAAACGTTTAATCTGACCCCGAAACGTTTAATCTGACCC
>CAEFZX010013171.1:0-12839 GCA_903066825.1 Alfaro cultratus | reverse complement strand
TTAAGCTAGTTTAATAAAATACAGATTTGGAGGTGAAAATATTTTCTAAACCTCACTGATAGTTTAAGAAAAGAAAGAAAAAATAATACTTTATTTGTGGTGGGTTTTTTTTTGTACAAACCTGCTTAACCATGTACATTTATTTTCTTTAAACACAGGATGTATGACGAGTCTGTATAGTTTAAGCCTCGGCACATGTCTCATTGTAGTTTTATTACTTTGTTGACTTGGAGCGCCATTAATCCTCTTACGTTTTAATTAAAATGTCATGTCAGCAAACAAATGTTGTGTCCCATTAGTCTCACAGGAACAGGCTTGGATTTGGGAATGATGCCACACCCAAGCTGAGAGAATTAATAGTTAGGTTGAAAAACCAGAGAGATTTCCTCTTCGCTTTGGCACCAACTACAGGCAGCAACACAAGCCAAACTCTCTATTGCATCGTTCACACTAAAGAAACATGTTGCTAACACCAATTTGTACCACACTGTTTGTGCAGACGGTTTAATGAGATATAAACCGTCACAAGTGATGACTATCTCAGCTTTTACTGTGACAGTGTGGCCATTTTGAATATTGGACATGAAGGTGCTTAGTGACCTCAGAATTTAGTACAAAAAAACCTCCAAAAGTGTTAATGTGTTATGGACTATATGCACCATGTATGCAGAAATTATGTTTGACATACCAGTGGCTGTAGTGTAAACACTAAACCTTAATTTTTCCTGTCAGAACTAAATCTTTTAATTAGGAATACACAATGTATTTTCAACAACTTTCTATTGGTTGATATTAGTCATTTTTAACATATTGATTTTGGACCAATGACAAAAATCAAGGTAATAGTAAAAAATTTTCCATCTTGTTGCTATTTATTTCTGGAAGACGTTGGTCATGTAATATTGGTTTGGTCATGTGACAATGACGGTGATGCAGCAAAGGATTGTGGGGAGTTTAAGTGAAGCAGAGAAGCAGTGGTGAAGTTAGCGGTGCGGTTGTTTCCTTCAAAATGTCTAGAGGTAGTGAAATATACGTATTGATATCAGTAAGTATAGATTATTGGACAATATTTTTATATGGGTGCATCCCGACTTTAACCATACAAATAGTGACTTATCCATGTTTATGTGATAGTGGCTCTTCAATATTCAATTGTCTTAAATTTGAATAGTAGTGATATAGTCCAAATGCCATTCAAACCACAAATGCTGTGAATTGATCAATGCTCATATGTTCTGAAAAAAAGTGTGTGAAAAATCTGAAGCATAAATCTGACGTAAGGCAAGAATTTTAAAAATTAAAAAAGAAAAGACAAGCAACACTGAGTATCATAATCAATTATTGTGATACTCTCACCATGTATCTCACCAATAAACACCAAACAACATCAGATACACAAACGAATGCACAGGAAATGTAACTATTACAGAATATCGACCAAGAGTCAATAGGTTGATGTTTCTTTCTCCAACCTATGAAAAACAAACTGCTGAGCCTGTGAATTTAATGCTCTGGGGAGTTTAATGGTCCAAAGTCAGTCAGAATTTAATTGTTTTTCAGCTCAAAGTGCAGAGCAGCTTCTATTAATCTGGATAAGATTTAAGATACAACCCAGTTGGTTTAGATAGCTTCTTCCCTTAATAAAAGGAAAATAAAAGTTTGAACACTTAATTTTTTCTGTACTCTGGTTACATTTGTTTGATGATCTGAAACATTTACGTGTGACAAAAGGGTAGGAGAGAAAGAAATCTGTAAGGTTGAAAATACTTTTTTCACAGCATTATATAGTAGCTTAATATTAAAGTTCAAAGGTTTCAGCATTCTAAAAAAGCAAACTAGGTCTGTGGAAGACATCTGTACACCATCCCACCTTTAAACTACCAGGAATATACTTTTACGCTATTACTGAAGAGACTACACTTAACCTCAACTTTGACATTTCTACTCTACCCGGTCGATGAATGCAAGCAGTACAGTAAATACAGTTTTGACGCGAGTAAAGCAACTCAAAGTAAAAAAACACAATGGCTTTAGGGATTGTACATCTGTCCGGTTTCTGGCTTTGAGCTATTAGCAGCCGAAATCCGACTGAGCCACGAAATCTACAGCTGCTCTGCCGTTACCCACCAGCACCAAGAATAAATCCAGCTTACGACAAAGGTCCTATACTGAAAAAACAAAACAACTGAACACCAGTGCTGTTGATGTGTGTCAGCAGCTATGAGGCTAAACAGGGTTGACAGTCCATCAGTAGCACACAGGAACAGGAAGCAGCCTGGAGAGCACTGACCGGGTCGGGTCAGGTCAGCGTTTCTGCCACCAGTCCATCAGCTGCAAAGCGTGACTGACTTCGTGACAGCGAGGATAGACGTCAAACCTCCTACTCATTGGCCAGTGGACTCGCACACAGAGAACAGTGTTAACTTTCCTGCTGGTGGTCTGGTTTCTAGAAAACAGGACTATCCAAAATTGTAATTGCTTCTCCATTAGATCATGAATTTTCTTTTGTTCAGTCTCACAAGACAGAACTGACGTGTATTACTAGACTGGTAGAGACCAGCCTCTTGTTCTACGCCTTGCTTCGTACAGAGGGTCTGGACCCTCAGCTTTTGAGAAACAGTGGTTTGCTAAAGGAGACTCTTGAAGTTTAACTGCTCAGTATTTGGAAGTGTGACCAACACGGACTGAATGACTTTGTTCACTTCCTCCTCTGCCATTGAAAACACTACAACCCTACATAGGTAGACTGCAATTCAAAACCAGCGCAAATAATTGGCATCAACGTTCACAACAGCTTGTTCTGTTCACTGATCGGCCCGACTGAAATTCTGCCATTGAATCGAGCTCAATGGCAGAAATTGAAGACAGAACACCAAAGGGAGATGAAAATCAAGCTAAGCTATGTGGGACGACCCACCAAATCAAGATTAACACTTAACCCAAACTTGTCTGATGACATGAGATAGGCTAAGAGATCTCAAGAAGCAAAATCTTTCACCACAATTACTTTAAGAAATTAAAGATAGGTGAGAAACTATCTAATCTATCAGTCTCGACAGTTTTGGGGGCTCCAATAAACCACAATTAGATCCATCTAAGTTCTAAACCTTTTCTGAATGGCGTGGCATTACCTTAAACGGGCCAGTCATGCACAGAAAGCCTCAGAAATTGGTTAAATTGCTGAGAAGAACAGTCGGTATAAATTCATCCACAGCAATGTAAAAAAAGACCATCAGTATGTTAACTTCTCATAATTATTGACAAAGTGTGAATCCATTAAGTTGGGAGGGTAATTACTTTTTCAGAAAAAGCAAGGTAAGATTGGATAATTTTTCCCCCAAAATAAATTAAGTTATCATTTGAAAACTGCATCCTATATACGATGGTTTGATTTTAAAATGGGTTTGATAATCTGAAACATTTAAGTGTCTGAAAAGACTGAAATATTTTTTCATTCCAGACACTGTACATTTCCACACCTTACATAAAGAAAAAACTGTTTTATAAAAACAAAATGACCACATAACTGATTTTAATATGGGCTCTTTATACAATAGACAAAGGTCATCTGACCAATGGCCCAGCTGCTGCTTTAATCTCGAGTCTGACAGAGCAACACACTCACATAGACACGGGTGGGGTCAAAAGGACACTCGTTGGAAACGCTGGAGTAGCCGATGGCATTGGGAAAGCGGCAGTGAGTCAGGAGTACCCGCCCGCCGTTGACGATGGTCTTCACTAGAGACACGAAGAGCCCAATAGTGGAACCTCCTGCCATGAGCGACGAAACCAGACTGATGGAGAATAAGGACCACGTCTACAGAAGGAGGACAGAGGTTTAGCTCTAGTATCCAACATTAGGACTCAGTGGGTTTATGTAAAATAACGCTAAAGACACAGTTGTAATCAGAACCGCCTGGTGTTCTAGCATACCGGAAATCTACTAGGCTGCTTTATCGAAACAACATACCGATGTCTGCGATGAGTGTTACACTGAACCGGAATTCGCCTTTCTAAAAGATTTAAGTGCATCTCAATGAAACAAAATGATAAAACTTCAAATTATTAATTTATTTTGTTTACAGAATGGTTGGTTGCCAGGGCTAGCCAGTTTGGGAAACTATGTAGAGAAAATGTGCCGACAGCAAGACCTGTATCTAAACAACTGATCAATAACTGATAGATGCAAAATAAAAACCCCAATTCAAAGTAAACATTTGAAAGCATGTTATATTGACCAAAAAAAAATAAAAATTGAAGGTTACCGCTTTACACATCCTGCTAGAGGTTCGCTAGCTTGAGGCAAACAGCTAGCTTCACTAGCTGTTTTTTAGATCATCCCTCATGTCAGTGTTTTAAAGCAGTTTATCCTTCAGCATATCTGTGAATACAGGTTTTTGTGTGTTACATCACATTAATTTCACAACAAAGATCAGTATGCTGTTTTGATAACGTATAGCTTGCAGACCTCTGGTATGCTATTCTGACAAGGAATGCCAAAACGACAGAACACCCCTTTATTCTGATATCTCAAGGTCCCCTAAATGCTTATACGGAGTCTGTTTGTTATGCAATCTCAGTATAAATCCAGTTGTGTGAACACGACAACTGGAAGTTTGTTAGAGAATATTGAAGAGCAATCAACTTGAAGACTAAGAACACAGGGAGAAAGTTGCCTAGAGATTGAAAGCAGGGTTAGGCTATAAAACATTATCTCAGCCCTTGAATGAGTCAAACATCATGAAGGTTTTTATTGGTTAAAACAAGTTAAATCGAATAAATCAAAACCAATGAGTCAGTTTCTTCATCCACTTCACACATATGCACAACCTTGTGTGGGTCTGCAACGTAACATCCCAATAAAATACATGGGAAAGTGTGGGTGTAGCAGGACAAAATGTGGAAAAGTTCAAGTACTAGTATTTTTTACAACAAGCTGCATCGGGCTACAGGAAACCTGTCGATATGTCATGGAAATGAAAATGGGTGCGTTATTGATGGCTTGTCAATGCTGACTCACTGTTGTGGCTCTCTGAAGGCCAACAGAAACTGTGCTATCATCATCCGTCATCTTTTGTTCCCAGTGACACTGTCATGTCATTACTAATCAGCATAAAGGAGACATGCAGTATGATTAAAACAGTAGGTGGAATAGGAAGGCACCAGCCAGAGCTCGGAAGGACAAAAGTCCAGATGGTTTGGACTTTTGTTAAATAGAAATAGAAAACAAGTAGAACTAGACAGATGCACATAACCACCGTCATATTGCCAATTTATAAAGGAAAATGTGTAGCACACTTTCTAACCTAAGTGTGATGTTTTCAAGCTAATTTCAACTTAAAGTTCTAAATTAGAAATGTTGGACAAGTTTTTATTTAATCGCGAAGATGTTTTAGAAAAAACAATGAATTAAGGAGCAATCAGCTGTTTATACTTGTAGAGAAAAAGAACAATGATTACATAAAAAAAGAACATGAAAATAGGAAATAAAAACACACGTACACACACCAATGCAGGAATGAGAATTTGTTGACAAGGGGATCTATTTGACAAAAAGACAAAATCAGAGCTTTAGAAAGACCAGAGATTAAGCACTAATTTTAAAAGATCCAAATCAGAACCAGGAAAGTCTGAAGTGGGCACTTTTACTTTCCCAAAAAATACTCAATGCAGGAAAAGTGGATGAGCTTTCTTGAAAATAAGTAGGTTAAAAGTAATAAAGTGTTTTTCTGTTGTTGTTGTTTCTAAACACGCTTTGTCCTTGCGTTATAAAGCAAACTAAAATTAGTGGAAGAAGTAAACAGTAATTAACAGTAGCAGCATTTTTCTCAATGTCTGAGCCAAACAAACAGTGAATATTTGAACTTCCTTTCTAACCGTCACGTGTAGCATTAACTCGAAGTGACTTTTAGGGTCACTTTGAGTGACCCTAAAAGTCATTATTCAACACTCACATGTTGAATAGTGAGTGGTTGAATGCTGACTGTGTGTTAAAAAAACAGACTTTTTATCTGCTTCCATTCACTTCTGCTATGTTTTACTAATATAAAGTAGTCTGGTGACAGTTGTTTAGGTAAAGCACAACACACGAAAGGAGGCCTTAGTCTTCGACGCGGCTGTCGCAGGTTTGATTCCCGGTCTGGTGACCTTTGCCCCATGTCTTCCCTCTCTCTCTTCACCTACTTTTCTTGTCTTAGAACTTTTAAATAATGGCCACAAGAGCCAAAAAAACAAAAAAAGAAAAATTGTCGCTTTTTATTTGTACTGGATTTTAAACATGAGTGACAGATTTTTTATTTATTTAAGATTGCTCCTCTTTTATAAAAAATATTTTTATGCAACATTTAAGAGTTCAAGGGTTTTAATATTGTCTATAAGAGTAAATGACACTGCCTAGGTGAGCTCATACTCTTTATAAAAAGAAAAAAAGAAGCCATTAGCTCTTTAAAAATGACTGAGATGACTCACCCAGTCAAATCAAAGGTTAACGACAGATCAGATGATTTATAATGAGGAACATATATTTTAAAGCAACCACAGTGCTGTAAGAGGAGCACTTTCATTCAGCTCTTGAGACGCTTAATGACT
The DNA here is from genome assembly GCA_903066825.1 of Alfaro cultratus. Lineage (NCBI taxonomy): Eukaryota > Metazoa > Chordata > Actinopteri > Cyprinodontiformes > Poeciliidae > Alfaro > Alfaro cultratus. The sequence goes on along the minus strand of CAEFZX010013171.1, from coordinate 6,251 downwards.
ACTTGACATAAGACGGTTGAGGAGCCTAACGGCTGCATGCTAAACTATCCCCGCTCTCTTCACGCCGGCTCTCGCCGACAAAAGGAAACAGGGAGTGGTTTAATCACGCTGCAGCCGACTCTGTTCAGCTGGTTGGCTCGTCGGTCTTGTTTGAGCTGCCGGACAGCTGACTGAGTAAACAGAGCAAAAAGCACTGCCTACACAGAGAGAGAGAGATGGGAAAAACAAACAGACTCTTCCAGCTCTGCAGGGCCAGACTGAAACAACTTGTTTTAAATTATAAGTCAGAAAGGGAGGAAAGCTGAGAAAATAAAGCGGTGCTATGAAATATCAATTTGTGCATGCACACAGCAGGACACGGGCACCCTATTGGAGATTAGATTTTTCAGAAAAGGTAAATCAGAGCAGATAGCAGGAGAGAAGACATGAAAACATCAGAGAGGGTGAAAGCATTTCTGCAGGATCAAATAAAAGCTGAGTGAATACTGACCAGGCGTTTGCTCTTCTTGTTTTTCGACAGGATAATAGCTAGGATCCCAACGATGACACCCTGCAGGAAACAGACTGATGAGATTAAAAGAAAATTACCGAGAGCGCGTGTCTGCCAAAGACAAGTGATGGATTTGTCACATTTAACAAAAGTGATGCTAATGTATCCCAAAATTTAATTTCGCAAGCTCTCCTTTGGGTTCATCAAAATTCACAGAAGGATAACTTTGCAGCATGTAGATACTGACACTGGGGTTTTCAGTTGAGGAGGTTTTAACTACCAGAAGATAAGAACAACAAAAGCAACATCATCATCTGGCTCAGTCATGTTCTAAAGTTCTTCAAATTAAGAGTTTCTGCAGGCGTCACTAACTCAAATTTAGCAGGGGTCTAATAGCAGCTAGTTAGCGGTAGCAGAGAACGCCATGAAGATGTCTGCGTGAAACTCAAACTTTTGCCTGACACAACAGTCGCGAGAAATAAAAAACACACGCAATATACGAGATTAAATAGTCCTGTCAAGAGAAAATTTACATGTGATTAACATATTAAAGGACAACTTACTTTTTAAAGTGACACTTTATGAAATTAATTTTAGATACGTGAATGCGACGGCTCCCTGAAATCCAAATACATTTTAACAAAAATTCACAAAGACCAAAAGAGTAAACAAAGCAATTTTTGACTAAACGATGACGAAGCCTTAATAATCTCAAATCATCACCATGACAGAATGGACATTTTATTTTAAAAATTTATGGGGTTTTTTATACATGTTAAAATGATCAGTTTGCCTTGACAGTATTAGACAGTGAAACATATTAGCTATATAAATATGCCACTCAGCCAGATCAACCAATCAGAGCTAGGAGGTTGAAGACCATAAAGGCAAATAAGGAAAGCAAAAGCAAAAAATTCCGGTTCAGAAAATTTGAGCCTAATTACATTAATTAACCAAAAAAACAAACAAAAAAAAAACAACAAAAAAATAATAATTCACTGCTTCACAGAGTCCGCCCAGCACTCACCAACATGCCGGAGAAGAGCGTGACCACGTTGGAGATGGCGTGGCCCATGCCTCGCGCCTTCTCCTGCAGGTTGATTTGCCGGAGCACGATGCCGTGCATCAGCGCCCAAAGCAGGAAGTTGACGTGACCGACGAGGATCACGCTCAGACCCATCTTCATCAGGGCCAGCGGCTCCTCCAGGTTGCTGCAACACATGCCTGGACGTGGAGAACTCGTGTTTACACACCAAGTGACAGAAATCCCCGACAACGTTACGTCAGACATAGACCTGCTGATCGTATCGATCAGCAGCTGGGTCAAACGCACCGCGGATGTCACCTGTGTTAATGATTGGCTGCTGAGCACATAACTACAGTACAGCTTGTGCACACAGAGACAGACCCAAACCAGACTACAGAACGCTCTAATGAGCTTTCCTAAAGGAACGCGTTTTGGTTTGTACCACGGAAAACCGGTGCACATTGGTGGCACTTATGAAGGTTCTGAAAGCGTCTAATCAAGGATGTTAATTTGAAAATTTTGTGTTCAGTTTTGGTTAATGGTTTTGGCAATAAATCCTACCTAAATATTTTGATATGAATTTGAACGAAGTGGTTGGTTCAGCCTATTTTTAGACTCTTTCATAATGTTTGGTGTCAAGCAGATACTGGTGAGGACGGTGTCCTTTGGGTTGAATTATGAATGAATATATCAGCTTAGTTTAAAAAAAACCCTGATTTAAATTCATACTCAGTTTAAGCTCATCTAGTTACAGCACTAATAGTAAAGTCAAACTTGTTGGCAAGCTGAAGATTCAGTTTTCTACTAACACCAAACATAATGTCCTACTCTATATTGAAAGTGTTTCGTTTGGTATCACAGATTTCAAGATGGAAGACTCTTCTGCCATGTTTCTGAGCAATCATGTGTTTCTTGCTAGGTTTCATATTCACACAAGTAAAACAATGTAGAACAAACTGCATTTTTGTTTTTTGCCCTGTTTGTAATGGATGTAAAAACTGTATTCATACAATCTCAGATTCAAACAACAAAAAGGTTATAAAAGCAACATGTATTTGTAAAGCATACAACTGAATTCTGTAACTCGCATTAATTTTTTTTACATTCTCTTTTAGTTCTGTTATGTCATTTGTTTAGTTTTAGGTTCTGTTTTATTTTTTCTTCTTTGTGTCCCTTGTTCTTGGATATGAAATATGTTTTTCAGAACTGCTGAACTACTTTTAAGAGAACTTCTAAATAAAGTTGCACAAAAAAAAAAACATTATTTGAAGTTTAATTTCTTTCCATATTTTTCTGCTTGTAGGATTATCTAAATTCTACTCAGATATATTGATTAATATTTTTAAAGTGCTCAGATGAAGTGTTTGCACATTGATAAACCCGTTTTATTGGTTACATTTCTTTTACCTGTGTAACCAAAACGAGTCTGATTTAATCCTTTACCCTGGCTACTTTTCCGATTTTGACACGTGAGGAATTCCATACTGACATTCCGTAACGAGACCAAGACATTCTCATGTCCCGAGGCAACAACCTGAGTTTGGCAGAACAGCCCAACAGGATATTTAACTAATGAGGCTGCAGATTCCACACAGACCTGTCATCTCTAAGTCAGAGTTTGAAACGAAGGCTAACAGCGCGGGGGCAAAAATGGTTAAAACAGCTGTTAAAAAAAAAAAAAAAAAAAGCGTCATTATTATCGTTAAGATGTACTTTGAAAGAGGTTTATAAAAAATGTAAACACCTTGTGTCAAGCACTTAAACAAACACGGTGAAAGTGTTCCACACACGGTGAAGGCGGACAGGTGAGGCTGTAGTTACCTGCGAAGCCCATCTCTGTTAGGTCACCATGCGGCGCGTCTGACTGCGGGTCCCGTGTGGTCGGGTCTCAGCTTGTGCTCCCGCTCCTCTCAGGCCCGGACACCTGTGATTCTCTGGCTTTTCAAAATAAGAGACACGCTGAGGTTTTCTCACTCTAAGAGAGACGCAGTGGCGTCGTCGTTGTGGGAGACTGAGGAAGCAGGGACGGCGTTTCATTTCGAGGCGCGTTCAGCGTTGACTGAGCTGTTTTGCGAAACGCCTCTCTCTTATTTTGAAAGTCCGTCTGCTAATTAGCATCCCTCTGTGACAGCTTTTGTTACCGTGTCGACACTTTCAAATCGTTTAGTGTAGCTTATTATATCACAGTTGTTCTTGTACACACAAGTGAACTTTATGCAGCTGCTAAGATAATAACGGTTGGAGTTTAAGAAAATTAAACAAGTTAAATACATTTCATTATGGTTATATATAACCATAATACATGGTTATATTATACATTTCATTTCATTATCATTACTTTAATTAAAGGAAATTCTGCAGGCTTAATAGCAGTAATAAATAAATGTATTTGATCAACAAAATTAGTTTAATTCTAACTAAAAACGAATATGATTTTATTTAAAGGGGCAGCATTGTGTATTTTCCAGGCACATAGTTCCATTTTATAGCACAGTCAAGTAACAATGACCATTTAAGTTGTTATAAAAGTGCTGTATAAATCAAATATGACTTTAAAAAATTTTTGATTTCGTAATTTCACACATTTTGGGCCTCCGTCTCTTTAGAAATTCTTGCTCTTTCTGAAACTCTGCCTTCAGGAAGTCATCACAACATGGCTCTCTATTAACCATTTAACAAAATTTTTTTTACCAGTGTTGCACTGAGTAGTAGGTCCTACAATGAGCTCAGCAGATGCTCAGTTCCACCATCTGCTAATTGCCACTGGCTAGTCTGAAGGAGCTGAGTTGGGGGAGAATGAGGAAAAAATGTTAAACAAGGTAATAATTAAACCTTTTGGCCTACATTTGATGGACGTTAGTGCTCATAGATGCCCTCCAAATTGAGACCTGTTAAAGCCTGGGTAGAGTCCTCTTACTGTAAACAGCAGTCTAGTTTCTAAAAGAAAATCAAATTCTCCTGAAAGGAACCCGAAACCTAATTTACACTGTAAATCCAGGGCGACTGGAATAAATGCTTTGAAACATGTGCAGGAAGCTTACACTGTGTTTGATACCTCTCAGGGATCAGATATTTATGACATTTCTGCCACCAAGTGGAGAAATGATGCTATGAGACAAAGAGTGAAGTAGATCATTAGCGTCAGAAAATATTTATGTTGTCTTAAGCACCTTTATTTTTATCTTGCATAATCATGTAGCTGGTTAGGTTCAAGTGACACTTTTTTCTAGGCTTTTTTCTGTAACTCATAAAGATGTTTATGTATTCAAAACCTTGCTCTGATGTAAAAGATGACTTGCAGCCATCAAAATGATGGCTGCATTTTGATGGCTGCATCAAAATGCAGTCATCAAACAACTGGTCCATTATCTGGACCAGTTGACCAGTTGTCCAGCTAATGTCTGGACCAGTTGTTCCAGACATTAGCTATTTTTTTATTTGCTACCATGAAAGCTGACAAATAAAAATATATAATTAAAAACTGCAAATGGGGAGCGCAAACTAAATTTTCTTCATCCTGGGAGAGAAATGTGAACTACAACTTTAGATGTTAGGAATTCATGCAGCATCTATGGGGCAGCAGCAAGTGTTCAGTCACCACGGTAACCGACTGTTGTATTAGCTAGTTGGTAGTGGTAATCTAATGGTAAAAATAAATAAATGAATAAATAAATAAATAAATAAATAAATAAATAAATAAATAAATAAATAAATAAATAAATGAATAAATAAAATAAAACAACGGGCTCTTCCAGTTGAAACCAGACATTTATATACATTTTTTAAAAAGACACAACAGTTTTTGTCTCTCTATCTGAAAGTGAATTAGACCAAACGTCTCCTGTTTTAGGTTAGTTAGAGTTACCAAAATTATTGCTGTTTTCTAAATGTAAAAAATAATAAGAGAAAGAATCTTTCAGAGATGTATTAGATAATGTCTTAAACCTTTAGTTTTGAAGACATGTCCTGTGGTCTGTCACAGACTGTTGTCACATTTGGAGAAAAAAAGAGTAACCTTGTAAGAATAGAAGCAGAATCCTGATGTGATGGACTGAAATATATTTGTCATAAATCAGAGGTATATTTAGTCTTTCTTCTCATATCTACGTATTGCATACATTACAGACTTAAATGTTAATGTTACATTTATAAAATGTCTCCCAGCAGTTTGGGTTAAATGTGATTGTAATTTAGTAGATGTAGTAGCCAATGCGACCAGCAGGGGGAGTCTAGCGCTGCTGAAATCTATAAAGAGCACAGGGCTTCTTCGTCTGTAGCAGAGGACAGAACGTTTCCATTTCTTGCTTTATTCCCTTTTTTAGGTATGAGTTTACTCATACACTGACCCGTACTGTTGTAAGTTGTTTTACTGCGAAAAGCTTGTGAACACGTTTTGTTACTAACTACATTTATATTTCTCGTTAGTAGATAAAGTTTACCACAGGTAGTCAGTAGCTCACAGCAGACGATGCTAACGTTGCAAATATTTTCTGAAATAAATTAATGCATTGTTGAGCAGACATAGTTTTTGGGCTTTGGAAAATGTGTTATTCTGAAATTATTTGTTATTACAGTAAATCAAATTATTTTGCATCTGTTATTTGTTACCTTCATGTTCGTGTACCACGATAAAGACCTTTATAAACAATTGCTTGTAAGAAAACCATGTGATTGTTTTAAGTTTGGAGCCATTGTTCTGTATGTATGCATGTACGCAACAATAACTCATTCAAT
>CAEFZX010013166.1:0-37373 GCA_903066825.1 Alfaro cultratus | reverse complement strand
TGAGTGCTGGCTGTTTGGGATGGGGAGAAGAGGGACCTTTTTGTGTTGCGACCTGACCACCCCTAGACGGGTCGTAATACCACCCCTTTCAGTGCATCCTAATCAGATAGCTTTCTCTTCAACACAAAATTGCAGACTTTTTTCATATTTTGTTAGCAATTTCCATGTATTAGTAGAGTGACTGTCACAGGTATTATAATTGCTGTGCTCATTATTTACTGCTACCTGATATTAGAAGAATAGCATGAGCTGTAGCCTAAGTGGAGATTAAAATCCTGTCAGGCAAATCACACAATATCACTTTAAGGAGTGTTAGACCGCCAGGTTCTTTCAGAGTCCTACTGGGACCTTTCTACACCTTAAAATCGTTCATTTCCATAGCAGGCACAGTGTGAAAATCTACTGCAGGCGATGTTTCCCTGTGGAACACAAGCTCTTCATTATTAACAGCCCCTTGCTGAACATCCTCCACACTTCTCTGACCTAATGACTTTCTGGAGAATGGAGCCTCAGTTTAAACTCTTCTGTTTTTTAGGGGGGGGTTTGTCTTTTTTCCCATCATCTTTGGAAGAGTAACTCATTTTTATAGGCGCTAAGAGGACAACAGCAACTGCCTGTTAAATGAAATGCTTGTCAGATCATAAAATTAAAAATACAAATTTATAAGGAAATGTACTTTGCAATTTAATTTCAAAAATCAAATATTGAAACCACTTATACAGACATAACTTAGCTCTTCAATAAATTTTATTTAGATCACAGAAGCATAGTATAATATAATCATTTTTGTTTAAAGCTTAATAAAGTTGCAACATAAAAAGGGGAAAAAGAGCTATGGACCTTTTATTGTAGCTGTTGCCTCCAGGTGAAATTTTTCCTGAGACGAGTGATATCTTCAGTAAAGGAGATTTTCTCGTCTTGCTGTGACTGAGAAATGTTATTACTGGGAAGAGAAACACAGCTCTGAGGTTTCTAAAGTTTGTTCTGAACCCAAAACTTAAACTTGCAAACAAACGCCTCTTCTCTAGATGAATGTGAATATTTCACAGGAAGAAGGTGACAGATATATTAACTCTTTCTTTGCTTTATAAACATCATTAAATTTTCATAACTGCAATAAAAAATGGTTTTCCTCTTTGTCTCAAAGGAAACTTTCTTCTGTGTTTCTCTGTAATATGATGTAATAACATTTTAAGAAAAAGTTTTCACAAACTAAGATCTTTCTCCATATCAGAGAGCTTTCATTACCTCATAAGATCTCTCATAGGCCTTTCTTTTAAGCATGATCTGTATTTTTTTTTTTTATTGTGCTGAAACAAATACCTGGTTATAATCCCAAAAACTTTTAATGTATTTGGAATCGGTGTCCCATTCAACTGTTTCACCCTCCAGCTTATAATTCAAGTGAACAATTTAAATGGTAGACCCAAGTTTTACAGTTTCACATTTAATATATGCGTTGCACTGGTACTGATGGAACAGAACCTTAAAATGATGCAACCACTACCACGCTTTACAGTTGGAAAAAAAAACATAAGTCTAACCCTTTGAAAATTTGTGGACTATCCTGTAAGCCAGGTATTTGACAGAAAACTGAGCAATTAAAATCGAGTCTTCCAATGCAGCCAAAATCAAGGGTACAAAATCTAGCCAGAATTCCGACTGAAGTTTAATGGTTGCACATTGAACGCTTGTGTTCAGTGTGAAGACTTTCTATTTAAATGACATTCAAGCTCAGTAGTAGTCTCTGTAAACTTCCCATCAGAACTGGACTGTTAAAACAAATTCAACTTTAAAATTATATAAGCCTTTGCAACAATTCAAAATGAAGCATTAATTCTCAGTGAGGTTTGCTTACAGATGTGAACATTTTTAATTGTTTCATACCATAAAGGCAGGGTAAATACTGATGCAAACTGAATAATAGTACGCAACTTCTAATTCATACCTTCTAGCTGAAATTATGACACATTGTCAAAAATACTTCCACTCAGCCTCTTTTGTCTTTCTTTAAATGGTGGTGTCCTGCTCGGCGGTCACTCAATAAATCAAATTAGTTTTACTGAGCAAAGTATCAACAAAAGCCATGAATCTCTGGGTCTGCCTGAAGTTCTTCGAATGTGTTGTGTGACCCTACCGCACCAACACTTGCAGGCTTTTCCAGTTATTCTTAAGCTTTATTCTTTAGTGTGAAATAATTTTGATAGTTTTATGGGTGTGAAACTTTTCAAGTGCTCTGCCATTATAATATACTTATTTATTATGAATGCCTTGGAACAGCAGCAATTGAAGTAGTAATTTTTTTTGGGGGGGTAAAGTCACTTATTTTGCTCTCCAGCAGATAGCTTAACTCTGCCATTGTATAAAACAAAAGGGAAACAATTACGTGGGAGCACAGTTGAGCTGTGACGCCAGTCTGGATGTACAAATGCTCTTCTCCGTTATATGGTGCTCAGTTCACATTGGCTTGCTAAATTGTGTGTGTCTGTGCTGTGTGATAAGGGGTGAAGTTCAAGTCAAATTGTGCTTAGGGTTGGCATGAGGTCTTGGACAGCCCTGAGAGCAGTACATCCCACTGCTGTCTTTCATCAAAATATGATTTGTTCAGGGCAGAAAGCAGTTCTTATCTGAAGAAAAGGGTACTCAGCAGCAGCCTTTGTCATACTGCACTTTTAATTAAAGGAGAATAGGAGAGTACATATGAGGCACCTTCCCCCGTGGGGAGCAACACCATTTCATATTTCTTTTTAATAGCTTGTGGTATTTTGCAAAGGACCTTCACCTTGCTCTTAGAATTTGTACTGATCAGATACGGCTGTCGTTAGAGGGGAAATTTTATTTGACTTCATCTGCATCAAAGCATAGTCAGTCATAATTTAGAAGCATGGCCTTTTGTTGTTTTGGAACAAAAGCTGTTTTTACATACTCTGGTAGAATGGTATCAAAATCTTTGTGGGATGTGAAGCCTGCTGTTAATGTCACTGAGTGACTCTGCAGACAAGTTTAGAGGTGTTAAAACAGCTGGAATTAAGCTTTAAAATGGAAAACTAGAGAGTGAAAAATTTCCCTGACGAGAGAACGCTGGAATATAGTAAACCATTTCAATCAATCCAAAGCAGCGGGAGGCTGGAGAGTCTGCATTGAACATCCCCGTGAAAGGCTGCAATATGTGCAGCAGTGATAACAAATGGCATGATGCAAAAAAAAAAAAAAGAAAAAGAATCTGCTACTGGGATGAAGGGGAAACTTTTCTATCTTTAAACACAGTCAAAGTACGATTGTTTGCTTTATGAGTGAGTGATACTTAACTAGGTTTTCATGAAAGGACAAAAAAACTGGCTCAGAGTCAGACAGAACCAGGAAAGAAACATTTTATATTCAGTGCTGGATGTGTGATCATCATTCTGGTTTTCACATTTCTACATAAAAGTCACAGAAGAAGAAAAGAGACTGAAAGACTGCATAACCAGAACATTTTTTTAAAAAAGTAGATGATCCGCTGCAATATTGACAACTGTTCCTTCTAGCTGACACAAGCGCCATTATCTTTTGAGCTCTGGCTGCAAGACATCAAAATAAGGGAGCTGTGAGTTGTTTGCTGTTTCAAAAAAGTGAAACCGGATTAATTAGAGCTCTGTTTTATTGATTTCTTAAAGGAAGTCAGGTCTAAAAGAGGAACAACAAGAGCAACACTTCTCCAAATGCGCAATACAATACAAAGAAAATTACTATTCTTTGGGAACAAGGCTTAATATAAGCTCAAGCTGAAATGTCCTTTTGTCCTACAACTGTCAGTTTGTAATTGCAACAAAGACATTTAATCTTAAAATGAGAATTGGTAGTGCTGATTATGTATACTTGTAATAATGCACAAATAGTTATTCAGTTGACATTGATGGTGGTGTCATATCTTAAGGGATGTGCTGAAATTTGCAGCAACTGAAGTTTGCCTCCTTGTTTGGAATTGTAAGAATACCAAATATAAAAAAAATAAATAAAAAAAAAACTGTGGGGAAATTATAAGGACATGGGGTGAAGATGGGGAAAATTAACACAGCATTGATTTTCTCAATAAATGTAGTTTTAATAACCAAAGAATCTAACAGCCCAAATAATCCACACATACAAAGAAATGAAAACACATTAGTAAATAAATGGAATAGAATTAAATGACAGAAAATAATACTGAACCCACTTGAAACAATCATCTGATGATCCTGATTTTTAAGTCTCCACTCTAACTCCAGCATATTTAAGCTCTCTCTTACATAGATCTGTTAGTTCTCATTCTTTACGCTTTAATAACATTTTTCTTCTGCATGTTCCACGTGTTCGATCTGAAAAAGGGAAGCAGTGTGTTGGCTCCTACAGTGTGGATTCAACTCCAGTCTGAACTCAAGATGTCGGAAATTACTTCATTGGATTTATTTCGAGCGGTTCATAAAAATAGGCAACAAGATTCTATGAAACAGTGTCACTGCTTTTAAATTGTTTTTCCATTGTTTTACACTTGTAATTGGTTTTATTTTGTAACCAGGTTGCTGTGTATTGCAGACTTCTGCCCAGGTCCCTCTTGAAAATTAGATCCAGATCTCAACGGGGGTTAAATAAAGGGTATAAAAAAGAAATGTGTTTAACTTTGGGTTTTTTCTGCAGATTTTGATTTAGATTTAAGTTGACTCACTGTCTTAGCCATTCTAGCAGCTGTGGAACCAGCTGAATTTTCTTGACTGTGAGATTGGAATAATTTTGTTCCATTTGCAGATTCCAATCAAGAAAACCTTACTAAATATCTCCATTCATCTCTTCAATCAAATGAAAGTATGCTATTTGAATAATAGTTCCTCTCTATAAAGTCCCCACCTCTAAATATCACTAATTTTGGTGTATTTGGGCAATTGGTCCATACAGTTCCTAATCCCAACATGTGTATGAGATTCACCTTTCATTTTGCATTACTTGCGTCCACCATAACAACTTGGTGCATTTTTCTGAACTGAAAAGTATTCCTGTGGAATCTTCTTTTGATCATTGATATACATTATTCAACTTTTTTTGAACTAAAAGGCATAAGTTAGTGGTACTATATGTGTGATCTAACTGATGCATGCCTAAAGAAGAAAATACACACATTTTCACTTATCATATATTCACACGTGCGTGATTGTGAAATTCTTACCTCTAAAGTAAATGTTTTTCAAATTACAGAATTCTAATAAATCAACAAATAACTTTGCTGGGTCTTGCCATAACAAGAACCTCTATGTGCAAAAATATCTGCTTTAACGATCACTGCCCACCAGTGACAAAGTGGGTTTAGACAAGGCAACTAGAAAGCTGATATACTGAGCCATCATATTAAGCGTGAAACATTGTGTTTACATTTAAACAATGCCAATTTGCTGCTTAAGATCTCCCATTATCTGTTCAGCTGAGGCCAAGATAATTGACTAAGGATTTGATTTTCTCAGTTCAAACATGATTACGATGTTGCTTTGTGGGTCTCTGCAAATGCTGATTTATTGTCGGGTGTTTTATACTGGAATTCAATCAAAGAGAAACAATTGATAAAGCTATCGGGTAAATTTACACTTCAGCGGACATTCACATTGTTCCATCAAATAGAGAGTGGTGAGATGGAACATTAACATAAACAGAAATGCGTGGTATTTATTTTTGAAATTGAAAAGGTAATATTTTCCAAATGAATTCAGTTCTGTTCAACCCAGTTAATGTCAAGCAGTGAATTAGTCATTAAGGAAAAATGAACAGTCTTTTTTATACCAGGAAAAAGTTGGTCATCATAATAATTTTCTCTTTCTATTGCATAACACAATTGTCTATTTTTTTGATGCATTGAGATTTGGACATGGATGACTCAGACTCTAAACAAACTTATCAATGCTGTAAAAAAAGACTGGGGAAAATTATTTGACAATAGTTTGCAAGATTAAGCTGGTTGGTTGGATAGAAGATTATTATAAATTACTATTTTAAGTTGTCATTGCTAACGATGGTTATTTTGAATTAATGATCATACTGTTTTTCCCATGAACACATTGACAGTCGTGGGAATTGCTCCCTGTGGCTCATGATGTACCGTTACATCACATGGTGTAAAGGGTTGAACCTTGTTTCCATTCTTTTATTCTGCCTTGAAATTGTTGCACTCTGGCAAGTCCATCTTCAATATTTTTGCCTCAGTTTTGTTTTAGATAAAACAAAGAATATTGCTTCCCTTGCTCTTCCACAAACAGACTTTCTTATTAACCTTGGAAGTTTCTATTCTTTGAATTTTGCTGTAAGCCTGGAGGATGGATATCCAGTTGAACAGGAAAAGAGTTTTACAGGTTCAGCAGTTTGTACATATTTGTGGTATGAAAATGTTGTTATATTCTGCAATAAGTTGTTGAAATAAACTGTTACTAATATTAGGTGAATAGTAAGGTCATTTAGCAATTTTCACTGGCATTATAATTACTGCAGAGCTGGATGAGAAACAACCCTTTTGAACTAATTTAATACGATTTAGATTTTTAAAATGAATGTCAGGTACTTAGATTATAAGTAAGATATTTTTCACTTTAAAATAAACCAAAGCATTTGGTGATGCTTTGTAATCTTTGTGCAAGTATTGCTGCAAATTTTAGCATGTGGGATGTTGAATTGACTGTCATTCAAAGGGTGGTTCCACTTTTTTCAAGAGGAAATAATGGTATAATTTTGGTCATCTTAGAATACATTACGGCATTAACCAGAGCTCCGTTCAAGTTAATGCTTTGTACTCCACTGACCATTTTATGGTAAATTTGTTCAATTGCTCATGAGCACAAATAGTGAATCCACCAAACACATGATAGCAGTTCAGTGCAGTAAAGCATCTAGATGGTAAAGACCGAGCATCAGAGTGAAATAATTTAGTGAAATAATAGTGAAAGTCATTTTAAGCATGTCATGTCTCTTATTATTTTCAGAGTTTCTGTCCAAACATGTGAATTTGCTACTAAATGCTGCTGTTTGCTAAACTCAACAAAACCATGCTCGCACACGCAACCATGTATATGAAACTGTGTGTGCGTGTTGATCCAACACATTCCTTTTGTGTCCCAATAAATGTGGAATTGAGTGCACTTTTAGGATTTAGGATAGACTCTTTCCTTGACGAGAATATTGTCTTCTGGAGCAAAGAAGAACTTTAGGAAGACCTCCAACTTACATCTCCTTAGATTCATCTCTTAGTGAGGCATAAAAACTGCAGATGTTCATCAGATTGAAATCATCCTTTCTTGTCTGACAGCAACATCAAAGGTACAGTGATACCATTTGTTACTTCAAAGATTATGTCAGCTGTGACATTTGGTGACACAGGTTAGGGTACTCAGTGGCAGCATGATAATGTTTCCAGACAATATGTGTATGTTTGCAGTTAATGTTCCCAATCTAGCTTTAATAATTCTGCTGTTGATAATCCACTGCACTGACAAGCTTGAAGGGGTTTGACTCTACAAACTCCTTTGGGAGGAGATGGAACACTCATCAGCTGCAAAATACTCCTTTAAAGTTAATGTCCAAGCAAAGTCTCAGGACATAAATGCCTATGTCAGTATGCTTACAGTTCTTTAGAAAGTGTATCACCCAGGTTTTTTATGTGACTGCATCTAAAAGCTGCAAAAAAAACAAATATGTCAGGTGATAATATTTCTTTTGGACATCCGTTTTTTGCAGGCAGTAGAGTTCATAAATAGATAAATAAACTGCATTTATTGGTTTTTATTAATGTCATGCATCACAGTAAAGAACATACACCACTCACTGTTTTAGACTTTAATACTGTGTCAATGTGGTGACATGAGCATTTCGGTGAATTACTTCTAATCATGCCTAATGTTCCATGTAAGGGTCTACCCTGTCTCTGTCTTCTCTCATCAGATAGGTCACACAGTGTTGTTAAGTGTGTGTGCACTCGCATGTTTGCGAGCTGGGGCTTGACAGCAGTACATTTGGCTTCCCAGTGGACCATGGAAATGCAACTCAGGCTTAGAAGTGCTCAGATGTCTCTTCATAGCCAGGTCCCTTGGTGCATGACCTTATTCCCTGTGACATTTTCAGCCATTAATCTGCAGACGTATGGTGATGGAGTACCTATCTATAGTTACACTGTGTTCATGTTATACCATTTTCTATGTGACACTGATGTCATGCAATTCTTTGATTGGGTTGATGTTACTGAATTCAGCTTTGATTTAGTTTACAGCTGGTGATTGATGCAGTGTTTACTGTTTTATTTTTTTCTTTTCTTTCTTTTGCTTGTGTAAGGAAAGTATTCTGAATACCCCTTAATTTTGTCTCTCGTTTGCAGTGAGAAGAGATTGGAACCATGAGGAAATTAAATGAAAATTTAAAGTGTCATTTTCTTTTGACGTTTTCACATTCTGAATAGTGCATGAATATTGTGTCCAAGGTTTGGAGCTCACTGTTCTGCTAAGTCAGGACAGGGTATGTTGCTTTTGCTATGATATCGCCCTCTAAATTCACTATTACAATCATCTCAGAGATTGTCAGTGCTCTTTAAATGCCCGCAAGTGGTCAAAAGTTAACTGAATTCTGACATGCATATAATCTATTTTAATTTCAGTTTCAAGCTGCCAACATGCCAGATAAATGAAATGTCTTGAAAGTAGGGCTGAAACGATTCCTCGAGTTATTTGAGTACCTCGATTATTAAAATTCCTCGAGGAAAATGTATCTGCCTCCAAGCTTCGTTAAATTATGTTTTATTATTTAGCGCACAGGCCGGGTTATTACTTGTGTTGCGCAAATCTCTCACTTCCGCCTGAGTTGTTGACGAAAGCTAAGTGTTAGCAGCATAACGCCCAGCTTTCAACTTCGGCCTGGGAGGATTTTATTGATCGGTGATAATGTCTGGGTCTTTGTCGTTTTTCAGGGGTCTAATAAGCATCCTTAAAATGACTGGTGTGATGCCTGGAGTACGGCAGCTTTTCTCCTCCCGGAGCTGCTGCCTGGTGGCGGTTCAGAGCGAACAGCGGGGAAGAGCAAAGCAGGTGTATTTATACAGGTGAGCGGATAGACCAGGGGTGGGCAATCCTGGTCCTCGAGTGCCGGTGTCCTTCAACTCTTAGATGTTTCCCTGGTCCAACACACCTGAATCCAATACCTGAATCACCTCCTCAGTGCAGTCAGGTTCTCCTGAATCCTNTCCTGCTAATGACCTCATTATTTGACTCAGGTGTGTTAAAGTAGAGATACATCTAAAAGTTGCAGGAGACCGGCACTCGAGGACCAGGAGTGCCCACCCCTGGGATAGACGAACACTGCAGGCGGCTGCGCATTAGATAATTAACGTAAGTGTAGCTTTACGGACATCCCGGTCTCAACAAATGTGTTGTAGAGCACATTGTGGCAGCACGAATCTGGTAGATGAGTTTCTGTGCGTGATGAACAATGATGTCAAATCCCGTCACTAACTTGAACACAAAAGCTATAAATGTCTCGGCAAGGTGAGAGTTCATCTATTAAATTGACTGAAGATGAATTCATAAACTAAAAGCTGGAGTATAGACCTTTTTTATAAGTGTATTTGTGAGCCTGCCTCTTTATTATTGAATTGAATATAATTTAAAATTTTTTGTATCACTTTTCTTCAGGTTAACTTGGAACGTGAGCTATTATTGTTACAAGTTAATTCTCTAAACTACAGAAAAGTTATTGTTAGGGAAGATCAACTGTGAAAAATTGGACTGGTGTTGATATGCAATAGTAATACTGCTGTTATGTTAGATTTACCAATGTTTTACTTTATCTTTTTTTAATCCGATTACTCAATTAATCGTAAGAATAATCGATAGGTTACTTGATTGCTAAAATATTTGTTTACAACAGCCCTACTTGAAAGGGTACAGTGAGATTATTATTGTGTGTTGTGCAATTGCTGTGATAATTTAGTAAAAATTCAGTCAATTCTGTTTTAGTTTTATACATCTCCTACGAATGTTTAAGATGCTGCCATGCTTATGCAAAGGGGAAGTCCAAAAAACACATTGTATGATTTGTGTGTTTGATAGATACTGATTCAGCTCCTTCTTGTGTAATATGTCTAGGGTTTTGCTGTCAGTGCGCAGTGTGTACAGATCAATGCTCCCATGACATTTCCGAAGAATCTATATGTTTCTGATAGAACAACATGAATACTTAAATATTCATATTTACCACTGCTCTCTCTCTTTTCTGTCTTTCAGCTAAACAAGTTTTTTTAAAAAGCACTTTAGTATAACCATAAAATCCCAGCTGAGAAGAAGCTGAAAATAGCATTTACATATTGAAACATAAACTAGGCATGGGGTTGCAATTAGATTCTCATGGTATGAAGACCGTGACAAAAAATACAAGTGTTTCCCAATGTAACAGTTTCAACATTAAGATTTAAAACAAACGCATACAAAATAATCAAATTAAAACAATAATCCAGTACACTGCTGTCAGAAACAACCAGTCAGAGAAAGGAGGACTGTCGTAGCACTGTCAATCATGCTTGTGTACATGTCGCTCATGTCCGTCCCCGTTCAACGTCAAACATCGTTCAAGCTTAAGATTGTCGGTGTGCTGCAGCTGTGCTAATGGCAGAGAAGCAACCTAACATTACAGGAAAACTGACAATTTTTCAAGTTTTCTGCTTGGCTACGGCAGAGAACCTGTATGGGGAGAGAGAGCAAGACGCAGAGAACTGTCAGTTGTGCTTGTTAAAATTTTCAGGCCCAGTCCACAGTTTTCTCAGAAATCCGCACTGCAGCCTTAATGCATAACACCAATGTTAAGATCAATATTATGGTCACATATATAATTAATATTTAAGGCTATATCAAAATGAAGGGTGCACTGTGGCTTAAAGTTGAAATCCCATATTTATATATCACTCACTAGGAGGTAATTTGAGGACTACTATTATTTGTTGTTGGATCAAAAGAGAGAAAAAATAATAAATCCTCTGGTTTTTCTTATTATTACTATTATTAGTGAATTATCATCTTCATTAATTAAAACAGAAAGCAACAGTTAACCTATTGATGCTACAGGAAATAATAATAATAATAATAATAATAATAATAATAATAATAATAATAAAACAATCTAGTAGATTATTCTTTTGACAAAAGCTAAAGTCAGTCTCATTTCCATTACAATGCCCATAATAATCTCTTCAGATTAGTGATTGTTTTAAATGTATTTTCATAAGCTGTAAATACCAGAAAGGCATGTTTATATCAAATGTGATCAAAACTGTCAAACTTTGTCTATTATGTGATGTGTCTGTCATTTAATAAAAACAATATCTTGTTAAACTTTATACCTTAAAGCTGTCTGATTTTCAAAACAGATTAAGTTATTCTTGAATATTTATGAGACATCTTTGACAGAAGCGTCACTTCACAGATGTCATCCTCCTTTAAGGGTTGTAATCTTCACATCACCAATGATGTCTGATCGCATTTGGTGCACAACATCTTAATAGAGCTTTGAATAATTATTCTGACAGTTGCTTCACTACTAACCACACTATATGCATGTTAACAAATTTCATAGCTCACATTTCTATATCTCAGTTAAACTCCTCTACTGGAGTAAACCCAACAGCAGAGGATACATGCAACGTAGGCTGACTTAAGTTATCAGGAGTGTTACAGTGGCAGGTTACTCTTGTCACCTCTCAAGAGGTGCAAAATAAAGCTGACACATACAAACATCACCACATCTGTCTCCTTCTATTGTTGTTACTTTATCTCGACCTGTAATAACATTTTATAGATGTGTTGACAGACTGTCTCAGGCAGTCATTACATACTGTTCCTATCTTATCGCAGCCAACTGAAACTGCATTATTGTTTTCCGTCTGTTCGGTGGACATTATTGTCACAGGTTGCAGTGGTTCAGTGTCTTGCAATTCTGTATATGTTTTCCCCAAATAATGAAATCCTCGTTGCCTGCGGAAGACTTCATTTTGAAAACATCAAAGCAATGGCTTTGCATGGACCACTTGCTTTTGTAGTGGAAGTTGGTGTGCTGCTTCCCTCACTAAAACCACTTAGGGACCAAACAAACATTCTTCCCTAAAGAAGAAAAGATACAGTGTCTTCCAAATGTATTGAACTTTCACATTTATCACAGTTACAACCAAAACCTCATTGCACTGTATCAGGAGTTTCAAAGATTGATCAACATTTAGTGGTGGAAGGGCAATTACACATGGCTTTTGGCATTTTCTATAATAAACAAATGTGAGTGTGCTTAAGTATTAAGCCCCTTTTTAATTTGATAGACTTAAATAAAATATGTGCAACTAAATGTCTTAAGCAGTTCTGTAATTATTAAATAGACGTCTTGTGTTCAACTGCAATCTAAGACATGGAGGTCCACCTATACCTGTTGACCAAGCAAGGAGAACATTAATCAGAGAAGCAGCCAAGAGTAAATCTGGAGGAGCTGCATAGATCCACAGTTCCGGTGGGACAATATGTTAACTACACACCATAAATAGCTTTTGTGAAACAAGACATCATCGTAACAGTCAGTAGTTCATAATAAGTAATGTAGGGGATGTATAAAACATGGTGAACTTTTTTGCCATGCTATTTCCATTGTGACACAGTGGTGGCAGCTTCATGCTGCAGAGATTATTTTCCCCCAGGAAATGGAAAGCTGGTCAAGAATGATTAAAAAAATCATAGAGCTAAGTACAGCATACTCCTGGAGGGAGACTTTTTGAGAGCTGTAAAAGAGTTGAGGTTAACAGTCATTCACTCCAGCAGGACAACCTCTCTACAAATGCAGCCAGCGCTACTATAGAATGGATCCAGGCATATTGATTGTGTGATTGACAAAATCAAAGGTCAGACTTAATTTCAATTGAGAATTTGTGACTAGGTATAACCATTGAAGCAGTACATGCACTCTGTGTTTAAGCTGTCCCTTTAGCTATGCAAAATACACTAAAGTTTGTGGTTGTGTAGTGAAAGTAAAAATGTCCAAAGGAGAAAACTTCAATTATACTGCGATAACTAATACTAATTATCTTTTTTTACAGTATATTGAATGATAAACCTTCAATGAAATGAAAGTATTAAGCTTGAAGAAGTAAAGTTAAGAGTGGCTTGTCTGTACTGAGCCTTTGCCACATTCGAATCCAAATTTTGTATCTTTTTTTAGCAATCTGTCTTGACCCTAATATGTCGGCGGCAACCTCCATCTTTTTGGGTGTGAGTATTGACAGGGGTCCTGGGAGAAAAGCCACAGCATTACACCTCCAGCTGTTCCAATTTCTCATCTCTACCGGTGAATTGATGCTGCTGGTCTGTAAAGCTTGCAGCTGAATTAATAATGAAGTGAGTCAATAGGTCTCAGGATCCTATTCTCACACAGATATCACCTTGAAGCGACTTTGCTCAGGTATTGAGGTGTGGAGTATGAAAGAAAGTTGTAGATATTTACTGCAAAGAGGAGGGCATTCTGCATAGCATTACTGGGTGAAAATGGTTGTTTCTAACAGGTATTTTATTTAGTTTGGCATCTACTTTTGAAATGTTTATGAAGCTTGCTTAAAGTAAACAATGACATCTTTGGGAATTAAAATCATTTCCAGTGGTTAGAAGCCTTTTTAAGTTTTGATTTCAATCGAGCAAGTTTTAAAATTTTATAGCACATTTCTTTCCTCTGCATTTATTATGTGGTCCTGCTGATGTAGATGTCAGGTACAATGTGTCATGACTGGGAAATGAGATTATTATGTGTTTGTTTTCCTAAATTCAAGCTAATAAAGTATGCATCAGCCCGATACTATTTGGAGCCCCGCCAATCGAAACACCTGTTATTATGATCATTTCCCAAAGAGAGACCTTGTCAATCTGTCTGAGATCATTAACAAGGCTAGTAGTGTGATAGCTTCTGTCGCTGATGGCAAAGCCTATTTAGTAGGCGTGACATTGACATTCAATTGGCAATTTTCTATTTTTATTGTGGATAATAGCATATTCTGCTGAGAAACAGGATAAGTAAAAAACATGTATTGGGGTACCGTCACTGCCACAACCTCCCAGGTAACAAGTTTATTAAGTGATGACCTGCAGGGATACGTTACCGTTCTGTAAACTGTGGTGCAGCCCAGCTTCTAATAATCAGTACATTGTCAAATGATTAGACAGTTTTTATTACTGGACCATAGAAGTCTGCTTACACCACCAGACTGAGAAGGAACTGGCAGTGGTCTTTCAGGCGGGTAAAATCAATCTCATCCATTTTTGTCAGTGAGTTGATACAGTCAGCTTAAGAGCAATACAGTTGCTCAAGCATGAGAATCTGTAAAGAAAAGGGGGAAAAGAAAAAAAAAAAAGCTAGACTGCTTTTTGCAGCCCCATAAGAGCAGAACTCATGTTGAAAAATTAACGTATGCTGCTGGGTGTTGTATTCCCATCAATGCCAATTAGAGCAGGAGGTAAAACATTTTCCAGACCAAAGGGGACAGACTACTGATTACACACTACCATTGAACTCACGTCAGATGTCAACGTAGTGTTTAGGGGTTTTTGACAGAGATGAGGCCAACTTTACTTTCACAAGTTTAGGATTCTGGGTTTGAGTTGAACACCTGAACTTTGTTTGAATGTTGAAGACATCTGAAATTTGTTACTCTATTTTTATTCATTATTACTTTTATGGGGCATTTTAACTCAGATGCTTCAGATCAGAGTTTGTACATGTAAATCTTATCCTGCAATATAATCTTGGAAATCTATTTATGCTGACATTGTCCCATCAAAAACCATTGAACACATCGGTCATGCAAGACTGGAAATTGCATAACAAGCATGATATGTATAGATTTATATGCCTCCTATGGAGGCACTACACTACACATTGTAGAAAATACTGTACAGAATTCAAAATGTAATTACACATTCAAAAACTGTTTCAGTCATCTTTGATTTTTTAGAAGTGAACAATCCTTGGCAGAATGGTCTAAATAGTCACTGTTTTCATCAACAAGATAATTTTTCTGTAGTTTAATTTACAAGTTGTTTCTGTCCAAAACAGTCAATAACTAATGAGCAGAGGAAACATCAGACACTGTGCACATGGAAGAATAAAAAGCAACACCAGTATGGTGTGGCGACAGCTGTAGAGAAATGAGTTCCTATTAACAGGAATAAATTTCTAACACTACCCAGCATTCTCAGGATTTCATAGTCCTACTTTGTGTCAAAGTCTTTAAATAGTCTACCAGACTTTACAGATCATATGTAATTCACAGCAGGTAGAGGTTGAGTGTTCAACTTCTTGTAACCCAGTTAGCTTTCCTGTTGTCAGCAAAAGCTCTTTGCTGCTGTAACTGTACATTCTTGTTAGAAGTTAGATTTACTGTTTACCACATCTCTTCTCTCTTCTACTTTGTTTACTACCACAACATTGACTTGATTAGGGAATACCTATTTAACACCTTGGATTTTCAAATGCCACAAGATCTCAGCTTTTTTGTTCTCTGTAAATCCTCAGCACAAGTATTCCTGTACATTATTCCAACCACTTGATTATAGTGTTCCATGTGCACTTTTCCTCTCAGTATCTTACACCCTACTATTAAGTGTTGGAGTGTTTAAGGAGCGTCTTCAAACAGCGTACATATTCAGTGCTGCCTGATGTGGTAGACCCCAACCTTAATTGCTCTTGTGCTTAAAGACTTTTGTTGTCATGATTAGTGCCCCATGCTGTCCTTCAGTCCAGCCCTCTCTAACCACTGGTAAAACCTTGTTTCTTTCTCTGCTACTTCCTTAATTTATTGTTGGTATACACCAGGTAGAGGTTTCTCCACCATTGTTCTTCCTGATCCTTCTTTTAGTCATGGTTTCTGTTGCCTCGGTAATTTTTCAGTTTGTCAATGATTTCTCACTGATGCACTCCAGGTTTAGGTTTGTGGCCTTTATCAGAAAGTCAACACTTTTAATACCCTGACTTTTCATGACCACTTTGTTCGCTGGAGTTAATTGGCCATTTTTGATTTTCTTGTCCGTCTTCTCAAAGTTGCTTTCTGGTAATTCAATCCCTTCTGTTATAATTGTCTGTCCTATCTTAGAGATTATTTGACCAATCAGAATAGCATCCTAATGCACTTCTGGTTCAGTGAGTTTATGCCTTAATCACTCTTGGCATAGAGCTCGATGTCATCTATGTAGAGGAAGTGACTGACAGTTGCTCTATTTCCTAGTTGGTATTTATACCCATTCATTCTAATGATTTGGCTGAATTCAGTTTACCTAACATCTTCCCCTTGATCTTGCTATCAAGGCTTTAATTGTCCTATTGATGTTGTACAGGTCCAATAACTGAGATCCATTTGTGTGGGATTGTGCCATAGGCTTTCTTCTAGTCAACCCAGGTGTTACACAGGTCTCCATTTCTGGTAGAACTAGCTGGTTCCTTAGTACTATGGTTGGAGGCAATGTGATTTGGACCCGGCCACCATGAGTTCAAACCATGATTAAGTAAATTAAGTAGCACCATTCTGAAATGGACATTGAATATGTTTTTCTGGTGGGAAAACACAGGGTTGAGACACAAGCTGCTGGAATGTCAGTATAACAGCAAACCCAATTAAAAGATGTTGTTCAACATATATTGAACAACATGAGAAGACAAGAAGACCTAAGTATGAAGTACCCTTACACATTCATAAGTTCTTTTCTCTGGTCTTAAGATATACATCAAGACTGCATATTCTATTTTATAGTTAAGTTGATTGAAGTGTCTAGGAATATTTAGTTAGGAGTCTGACTTCTGTTTTCTTTGGTTATGAACAGGACAATGTTAAAATGGGAAAGATAAGACAACATGGCATTCAAGTTAGACAAATGTCCATTTCATTTTGTAATCCCATAAATGTCTGCAAGAAAAAACATGTACGTCAGAATAAGAATAGCAAAAATCACATCTTTAAAGTTCACTGTCAAGGGAACTGCAGCTTTTTCGGTATAAGAAACTGTATGAAATTGTATTGCCTTAATATAAAGTTTCACCCAAAACAAGACTTAATTATAACCAATGAAGTAACATTTCAAAGATGGATCCATATATATTGTATATGTACATTCAGAAGTAATTTCAAAAGTCAGATATTTCCTTCTAAAACCTTTTGAAGGTTGCCTGATGAAGCCCTTCAGTATCTTTTTGGTTTTTGTTGTTTTATTTTTTTGTTGTTTTATTATTGTTTTCACAAGTCAGTAAAAAGCTTTCACAACTTGTCATATGTGAGTAGATGGATGGGTTTATTAAAGCAGCCTTCCTGAATACTGTTATTTTTACATCCATACATCCATTGAAAATGTAACTTTAACCTTGTTTTTCTCACAAGGTCATTGAAATGCACTTTTTGCTATCAGCAGCCATGATGTCGTTTTGTGCTAATGAAGTAGATTAAACAAAGATGCATGACTTTATTCTTAAAACATCTCCAAAGGATATGTTGTAATCAGGATTTGCTAATGGTGCCCATCTTTTTTCTCTTGCACTCAAGGGTTGTTCTTCTGCTTGACTGAAAACACGGACTAATTGGGCAACTTAATTATCATCTGGCTAGCTCTCTCGGCAAAGTGTATGAGATGGGAAGAGGTGGGGGTGTTCATATTATCAATCATACAAAGCATGACCTGCTTCTGATTAGTGTTACATATAGTTAATTGGCAAAGACAGACAAAAAAGATACTTCCAGAGAATGCTTAAAACGGGGTTGTAATACCTTTCTAACTTTTTAAGGGTTATAGATGAAATTATATATGAGCTTTACCTTAGACAGTTTAAAGAGACTTTAATGTCCACCAATAACTGCTACAGAATATGTATCATATGTGTCATATCACCAACGTGTATATTTTTGCTATGATCCCCTTTTGATAAAATTCCAATTCTGATGTAGAAAATTCTCACATATTGATATTCCTTGATGAGTCTTTATTTTTAAATGAAATTAATTAGAAGCAATCAAATAAATCATCTTGCTCAACATGGAACAATTAAGGGATGAACACAGTACAACAGGAATCAAAGCAGCGTGTGATTGAATTAAACATGTGTATATAATTTTGTTAGGTTCCATTATTTGTTCAGAGTGTACAGTAGAAAATGATATAGATTTGATACGATGTCAGTTTTCAAGCAGCCAACTTTATAACTGCTCAGCTGAGAATTACTACAAAGAGAGAGGAACACAATGTTCCACTGTTCCACTAAAAAGTGTAGAAAATTGCCTTAAATGTGGCAGAGCAGACATGGTATGTACTGACTAACTGATTGGAGACAGAAACTAAACGAGAGTCAGCTCAGTGCACTTCTGAACTACTAATTTTAAAGTATTGATGCTATTAGTAACAAGAGAATTGTTTCTTCATTTTGTTGCAAAGGCAATTATACCAGATGCTTTTTTGAAACATCTTGTCACAATATAATTACAATGACTTTATTCTATTAGGATTTGATGTGAATGTGGTTTTCAAAATTTTTAACAAAAGCAAAGAGTGGCAAACATTTTCATTAAACCTGCTTACCTTTGAAATGGTTTTTTGATTAGAACTTTATAAACTTTTAAGAATGTTGTGTGTGGAGGAAATGTTACATTACACATCACCTCAGACACACAATCCCCATAAGTCACAAAAGACTTGCAGATGTAACTGTGGTGACAGGTGCTGATACAGAAGGACTAAGTACAAAAGTATGCCACACTTTTGAGATTTTTATTTGTGAAGACATTTGAAAACCTTGTATCTTTTCCTTTCTCTTTGCATTTATGAACTACTTTTGTGGTGGTCTACCACAGGGGAGCTCTTGTTCTCCAGAGCATCTCTCATGGAACTTTTAGATGCATCTTTGCCCAGCACATCTGAGTTAAATGGCTGAATTCCTTCATCAGTATCTCATTCTGTTCTGCAGAGGCCATTCACTTGATTCAGGTCTGTTGAATCAGAGCTGCATCTAAAAGTTACAGAGTTGTTGCTCTCAAATGCTGGAATTGGGCACTCTTGGAATCTTTTACACAAAATGAAAAAAAAAAAAAAAAAAAAAAACACTGAATATTTGTGGTTATAGGGTGAAAAATGTTGGAAGAATATTTTTGCAAAGCAATTTAGGAACGCAATAACAATAAAAAAAGATTTTAGACATTCTAAGAGAAGTGTTTGACTATTGGATTCTAACTTTAAATTTACTAAAAGAAAAACAAAATGTCATCTGTGGCATACTGCAGCAGAGCCAACAACCGATAACAATTTTCCTGGGAGATTAGCTAATCATTAAGCAGTGGGCGGCTGCTGGCAGTCAGTTCTAAAAACCTACAAAACAGTACTTTTACTCAGACGAACTGATCGGCCTCAAATTGACTTTTGACTGAATGCAACTCATCTGATATGATTTGTAGTTTGCCATCACTGAGATTAAAGGAGGGATATATTGTTTGGCCCCTATCCTGAAATTAGACTCTAGCCTAGGGGAGGGAGAAAAAGCTGAAAAATTAGCGTAACAAAAAATGACATTCAACATAATTCCAGTGCAGTTGTTGCTGCTGCTTGGTTTTATTAGTGTGTTTCAGTCAGAAAAATAACATATAGCCACAGGTCCTTTAGTCACTGAAATGTCTGGCTTTGTCCCATGGATTTAATCTAACTCCAAGGACAAGCAGGAATGGCAGTGTGACTAAATGATTGGCAGAGATCGTAACAATTATATCATGATTGTTAAGCCGAAGAGAGAATTTGGATCTTGAGAGATGCCAGCTTATGTCCCTTCATGTGGCAGTTCTGGTTCTGCAGGCTTTGCTGCTCTGGGCTTAAATGGGCAAACTTTGCCCCCCACTTGCACAGACCACAGTAGGTAATTACACTATCTCAGCTCCTTGTCGGCTGTATTTTACTGCTATCTTTTAATTGGAGCAATGAGGGGAAAGCCATTTTATATAGAGGATTTAGAAGATGTGCTGTACCGGGCTTCAGCCTGCTAAGAGGGGAGATAAATAGAATGCCCCTCTTTGTAATGTGATTTCACCTGAAGGCCACAATTTTATTAGCCACTGGAAGCTCATCCGTTGAGCCTACTTTCATTTGTCAGACATGATAGTACTTCTTTTTGTAGTATAGCACAATGGAAATGTGAGATTTTCTGTACTTAAGTACGTCCTTCACATTTTTAGCAAGAAGGTTTTTTTTTAATTTTTTTAATTTTATTTATTTATTTTTTTATTTAGTAAAGGACAAAAATAGGGCCCTGCAAATGAAATTAATATCTTTTGGTCTCTTTCAGTTTTCCTCCTGTTACCTTTAAACTTCAATGAGTTTTATTGCATTACTTTTTCCTGCTAGAAGTAAGAAATAGGTGTGATGTACAGTCATTTTACCCATGAGCAAATTCTTTGTTTGACCACTTTTCTGTAATTTTCATGTGCTATTCAAGTCACGTTGCACAAGTAGAAAAAGTTTTTTCCAGTATCGTGCAGACCTAATTTGATCTAAGCTTGTAGCTCTGACTGCATGTTTGACTTTATTCACTAATTAGATGACAAGTTAGCTTTGGATTCTATTTAATGGACAGTAAAGTAAAACGAGCAGAATTTGTTTTTGGAAAAAAAAATCTAAAACAATATTTCATTTTCCATTCACTTCACAAAGTATTCACTATTTTCTCATAAACTATAAAAACCTACTACATTGAAATATATTGTTGTAAAATATGGAAACATTTCAAGTGATGAGAATACTTTTGCAAGAAACTGTATAGAATCATGAACAATCAGACCACAACGTGAACATGCTCTTTCTACCCTGGTCCTGCATTGCAGAGGAAAAATCCCCAACCATTAAGTTCAAATCATATTCAGTTTGATATGTTAAATTATGCATAAGTTTTTAATTGGCTGCTGGGTAGCCATTATGGGATTTCCTCTTAGAATGTGCAGCGAGAAAGGTGAGGCCATGTTTTGTCTTGTGGAGGCAGTGCTGGATGGTTTCCAGAGGTCATGCAGCTGAACACAGGGAGCCCTGCTACCTGCTGGGTTGCCGTTTCCCCTCTGCACCTCCTCCTTGCCAGCCTCCCCCTTACACACTCACCTGGCAGCATCTCTTGATAGCAGTCATTCTACCCTCAGGGCAAGAAGCGGGACATATAGCACATGTTCATGCATCTCATATTCTCATTTGGTATAAGTAGTCTTAATATAGTTGACCTCTTTCCAGTGAAGGTGTTACAGAGAGGACATGCTTTTCACCTTAAATGGTTATTCTAGAAATACTTTAAGAGAAGGGGGCAAACTATTTCTGATTAACTGTTGGAGTCTTTAAAGAGCTTTTCAAACTGTTTCTTGTAAAATAAAACAAACAAACAAACAAAAAAACGGATCATATTCTCAAGGCTTTATTGTGTCATAAAACATGCAGAGGAATCAAGTCGTCAGGATGGCATGTACTTTCAGCTGGAATTTGTTTCTATGGAAGAATTTCATTGATCATGTAGGACTCAAGATTTATGCAGTGTTTGCATATTTGTCAAATAAATTTGGTAGTAAATCAATAGCTTTAGAAGACAGAATTGAATATCCATTTTTTTCCCAGGGACCTGAATGAAAATCCATATTCACCTACAGTGGAACTCTTGGAATCAAAACATAGTATCAACATAAAGCACATATATCTTAACTTCCATAAAATATCAGAGCCACTACAATTAAGTAAACATTTAATTAAAAGAACTTCAGAATATGTACAGAATAGTAATATTTTCAAAAGTGTTTTTTTTTTTTTTCAATTGTATTACTGGAACCTCACAATATTTATCTGAATTTCCATATTCAAATAAGTATTGTGCAAATTTTGCACTCTAAATGTGAGTGGTCTTCAAAGATAGTTTCCCAGGATTTTTAGAAACTGAAGTTTTTTGGGAAGTTGTTGCTTTAACTCTGCTACAGGAAAAGCTAAACTAGCTGAAACATATAACTGATATATATCTAAATTTAGTATGCTTGACAGGACAAACAAAGAGATGAAAAGTGTGGAGAAATTTTAACTTACTGTTTGATTCACTAATAAATTGCCTACTTATTGGTGATCAAACACCAATTTGTTGCCTCATTTTAAGTGTCTTTTATCAGCAGGTCTTGAGAAATGTTTCTTGGTAGGAACCTGCCATTTAAAACAATCCGAGTTGTTTTTGAAAATTTCTCAAGCTATCCCTCATTAATGTACATTTAACTTCCAATTCATGAGTGGTCTTCAAGAACAGCATCTTTAGTTTAGCAACTCTGTTAAAGCTTCTTCAAAGGTTTTCAATCATGTTTTTTTAAAAAACAACTCTTTCAAAGAGCACTTGTTCTTGCACTAAGCTGAATATGTTGGTAAAAATAGGATTAAAAATACAATTTCATGTTAAGTCACTGATAAATTGTCTGCTTTGTGGAAACATTAGTGCAGTGCTTCCTGTTAAGCCTTGAGAACAGTTTCTCAGCACCACTTTGAAAGACTATTGAAAGACTAATCAACATCCCAGCTGTTAAGTTATGAAAACTTTTAAGTTATGAAAAGATGCATGAGTGTATAGGTACTTGAAATAACTTCAGTTTTCATAAACGTGTGGAATTCAAAAGTCACCTCCTATAATTTAAAGTGACACCACATAACAAAAGTGTATAAATTGTGCATTGGTGCAGTAATGAATTCTTTTGTTGTATACAGAGGTGATTTGTGTAGAAACATCTCTGTTTTCTGAAAGAGAATAAGTTGGTGTATGATGAATAAGCTTTGGTTAAAGAAGTCTGAGCTGAAAACACATTTCTTATTGATGAGAATGAATGAATACAGAGTCAGTGTTCACTAAATTCTGGTTCTGTGTATTTACAGCTTCACGCTGTTAGAGATCTGTATGCAAACAAAAGTCCAAATGTCAAGTAAAAAGACCATCTAGCCCTCCGTTATTTGTTAGAATGTATTTGAGGGTAGAACAACAAGGGCATTCATTTTATTGTCTTCAGCATTGTTTATAGAGTTATGCGTATAGCTGTGTCACTGAATTATGTCATTATAATGAGATAACTTTTATTTTCACCTTCAGAGGAAGACCTGAAGGTCTTCTTGTTAAGCTCCCAAGAAGCATAAAAATATGTATAGATAATGATCAGTAATATTCCTAATGCTGTGTTGGAGTACCACAGACTGAAACATCCTTTCAAATCTTATGGTTACTTGATTGCTTTCCTTCAGAAATCTCAGGTGAATCTTTGGACTGCCACACTTGGCTACAATATGTATTCTCATAAGATTAATATGCACATACTGTGCTGATGTATATGTTTTGGCTCCTAGTAAAGGTGAATTTTAACATCATTTCACACTTGAAAATGTGTTGCCCTTCCCTATCAATGTTGTTTGGGGATTTTTGTTTCCTCCTTCACTATCCTACATACTGTGCATGTTGGCAAATATAAACAAGGCTTCTTGTTGAGCCAATTTTTTTACAGTTTCCATTACCTTCTGAAGATCAATTTTAAATTTTGAATAGTCGCCAACACAAATATGTTTCCATGTGGTACTATACAAAAGCACTTTGCAAATGGAATAATATACCTTTACTGTTTCCTATTTTGTCATATCAACCAGAAATTTTGAGAATATGATTCTACAAGTACTTTGCACAATTTTCCATAAGTCATGAAGGGAGCATAGTAAACATGTGAAAGAAGGTGCTTTGGTCTGATCAGACTAAAATATAACATGGTAAACAAAATCCTCAACATGTGGTGGTGGCAGCATCTTACTGTGGGAAGCTTTTTTTTCAGCAAGATGGTCAAAGGTGATGGAAATAATAATGGAGCTAAATGTAGGGCAATGGAATCTAATGAACCCTATTAGTTACTTGACTAGACAGGCAGCAACCCTTAAAGCGAAAAGTATGCAGTTTTAAAAAAATGTTTTTGTGACATTTCGTAATTGTTGACCTTTTGAAATATTTGCAATAGATGCATACAGATTTGAAGACATTGAGCTAAACTGCAAGTAAATATTAAAATATACAACTGTTTCTTTACAGAAAGGTTCAACTATGTAATTTCTTAGTTAGCAGGATGCCTCTTTAAAGCCATTTGCCTACTCTGGACACCCAGTTTCATGGGGATTAGGTACCATAGCTAAACTCATCAAACACTTGGGACCTCCACTGTATATAGACGCCATCAATTATGTTGATCTTTGATAGTAAAACTTGCTGTGTATGACATACTTTTCAGTAGCTTGTACAGTGCATATCAATGTTTGTGACCTGAAAAAAACCATATTTTTTTAAAATTAGGTCCAATAAAAGTACCTTTGTATTTCAAAAGGTGAAACATTAGATAGTGAAGCACAATAAAATGTACTGGAAGAATGTGCATCACAAAGTGTAGAGATAACTCAGTCAAGTTTGATTTAGTGACTTATTAAAATTTTGTCCTGCAATGGGATTTTAAGAAAAGTTAAAATATTTAAATGATTATATTAACAGAATCTAATCCATATTTTGTACATTAATACTATAAACTGTTTTTCCAGAAACATTCAAACATACCATAATGTTTCAACATTTAACCATTAGGTTCTTCATATTGGCTTGAATTTATGCTATTTTCTTTCAGTTATCTTGTCTTTTATATTATTTCCATGTAAATCAGTAAACCATAAATCTTGTTCTATAGCCAGTTTTAAGTTTCTTTTCCATATTTAAATGACACAGTGATTTTATTAAACACATCATGAATTTTGCCCATTCATTCATTTTTTGAATGACATCCTAAGTAATCCTCTGTGGCATACATTTTTCACCAGTTCAGGGAAAATACCTGTGTCAGGGAGCAAATGCACCAGCGATATTAAATTGCCTCTATGTCTAAACTGAAAAATCGGTAGGCTGGTATCATCCTATATAGTGAAGATAGATACCGTTTCTGCAGTAAACAACACGACTGCGCTGTTAAAATTCTGGAGCTTAACTTGTATCAGGTTGTTTGGAAGCTGGGAATGTGCTTGTTTGTTCTGAGAATATGTGGAGCAGTGATTAATGCTGATGCACAGAAGGCCAGGACAGGAGGGAAAAAACGCCCAGAGCAGCCTCTGAGACCCAGCTATCCTGGAGCCACACCCGCAAGGCACTGGTGTGCTTCTTCCCTTATTCATTGGAGCCTATCTAAAAACTGTGACATCTTTATTTTTCATAAATGCTGCTGCTTTGCCACATTAAATAACTGATGCGTTTTTGTAAGAAAAAAATATGCAGAATTATGCACAAAGTTGCTCTCTCCGCACTTTTTTGTCTTTGTATAGTAAAATACTTGCGTTGACAAGGTGTTAGGAAATGTGGAGTGCTGCTCTGAAGGGATCTAATTATGATCTTTATTTCACTATTCTGCCTTTGTTTCCTTTTTATTTTAACAGCCACTCAAAACTCAAAACTGATTAATCGTGACCTTCCTCTTTTCACAAAATTTTGTTGGCCATATAAATTGGCACTACTGGTAAAAAATGTGCAGAAGGCTTTTTGTCATGTGAACCATCTCTGTGTAGCTTTGGCCTTGTGCTTTGGATCATTAACCCAAAATACCCAACAACAACCCAACTTCCTGGTTGAGTTCGGAGGGTTTTTATTTAGAATATCTTGGAATTTTGAAGCCCCCTTGATGTTAATCAAGCTAAGAAGGTGCTGTGCACCTTTCTGAAGGGAAACAGGCCCACAGCATCATAGCTCATTCTCCATACTTTTCGGTGGACATGAGGGGCTTTATGGATATTTATCCTTAGTTGTATACCAGATCCACCCAGAGTTCACTCAAACACGTTTCTGGTTAATGTCATTTAAATGTTTGCAATTTGTGTCTGGTGAACAAAATACAACAGTTTGGCCATATGTTTTTGAACATTATTCTGCTGAAGGACCTAATAGTGACCCATTGTAACTTTTATTTTTATTTTTTGGCAAATACCACCACATTTCTGCTTTAAATAATAATGGAATTTTAGGAAGTTAATGTCATGTATTCTAAAAAGGTTTGCATTGCTTTTGCAACAGAAACAGAAGCATGTCTATTCTTAAACATTGAACATGAGGTAATTAAAAAAAAAATTTATATTT
Source organism: Alfaro cultratus (assembly GCA_903066825.1). Lineage (NCBI taxonomy): Eukaryota > Metazoa > Chordata > Actinopteri > Cyprinodontiformes > Poeciliidae > Alfaro > Alfaro cultratus. The sequence goes on along the minus strand of CAEFZX010013166.1, from coordinate 11,186 downwards.
ATCCTTGGTTTCGCCTCAAACCCAACTGGAAGGGTCTATTATAGCAAACACACCTGCCAATTGGCAATTGGCATGTCCTTTGGTCTTCTCTGACCATAGGACATGGTTCCAATTAAGCGACAAATAACTAGTTAAGATTTACTTGTTCACATTTGTGATGGTAGGACAAAGAGGCCTATTTTCTGCAATTACTTCCAAACAACTGGTTGGCATACAGACAGCATATAATGGCTGTTATGGAAAATTAGTCTCCCATAAATGCCACTCTTTGCTGCAGGTTTCTAACTGTGAGCTCTAGAGACTGTTTTCAACTTCACTTACCATCCTTTTTACTACATACATAGGTCAGTGTCCAGCCTTGTGACCAGTGCTAAAAAGAGATGAGTCTCTGATTTAGATCAAATTTAAATATCTGGAAAACAAAAAAGTGATGGATTATTAGTTGAAAGTTACAATAAACTCATCAATTAAAACACATAAGATTATGTATTTTTAAAAAAGTTAGTTACATTTAATTTGAAGATATTTTTGGGGGTTTGCACCAGTGACTTTGTTAAAAAAGTAAAAAATTTTAACATGGGACTTTTTCCCCTTCACTGGATGAATGTATTCAAATTAAAGTTTAGAGTTTCATTAATGTTTCAGAGTTTAGTTTTGCTTTGGTAACAAAAGATTAACTTTTTGTGCTAGTATAATAGTGGTGGTGATACTAGCACTATCACTATCTCAGTGTTAGTTAATTTGACCAGCATTCTCTCTTTTTCTTTTGTTGTTTTTTTCTTTTTGTTTTTTAAAAAGCTAAGTCCCTCAGAAAAAAACAGTAGTAAGATGAAAATGCACTGTACATTATTTTAATAATGATATATTTTCCACCTTTAAGAGCATACTACATCAATGTGCAGAGCACGTCTGGACTGACGTCACTGATGGAAGTACTGTGTAGGTGATATAGTCTTTTAGCACATCTTATGACAGTAAGTACACATTTGCCTACTTTATGCATCTTGGGCAGCTGGGAGTGTGTTTAGTGTTACTGTAACTCAAACACAGAAGAGCCTCTCATTATGCTCTGAGCTGATTAAATGTTGAGAGCTTCTCTTTAGACTGAGGTGTAGATTTGCTAAGGCATACATGGATATTGTTTTGTTATAGCACCATATGTCTAACTTATCGTATATAGATATCGATACAAGTCCACAAGGTAAATGCAGGCAATACAAAAAGATTATTTGAGTTCACCCAGTCAAACAAAATATTTCAAGGTCATGTCATTGGTCAGCTGGTTATCGATCACCAATCTTTAGCACACATTTAAACCAAATAAAGCGTTTCTGGGCGACATCAATAACCTTGACTGCAGGAGTCTTTCATCAGATATCAAACTGACTGAGCTGCATTCATATTTTTGAAGAAAACAGAGATGAAGGTTCAGGTGGCTGCACTGAAAGCATGAAGAGTATACTTATGGAAAATGCTCATGGTGATATGTCTGTGTCTATGTCTTCAGATAGTCACAAAAAACTCAACAAAACATTTTTTTTTCCAATATTAACACTAAAGTACAGTTGAAGCCAGATCTTGGCATTTTAATGTCACATTAAAATATCAAAAAGAAAGGTCCAACTATCCAAGCACATGACAGCCAAGATTTTTTTTTTATTATTGTTTTGCAAAAAAGACCACAGTGACAGGGATTGATTACTGCTGTGCTGATTCTAGTGTACCTGCTGGGCTGTGCAAATGCCTTCTGATGTGAGGTGCATTTTTAATGTGTCAGTTGAGACCTGCCAGGGTTACCATACACTATAAGTGTTTCTTTCCAGTAAACAAATGTAGAATGCTAAGAAAACGTTTCTCAAAGTTACAGATATGACTTTTCATGCAATTGGTGTGAACCATGTTTAAATTACTATAGACTATTAAGAATTTGGTATCATACACTCATTAAGGTTTGTGCATTGCATTTGTATTGTGGAGGGAGTAAAAATCCCAATGTTCTACTGCATTGGGTTAAAATCATTATATTTTGCTGTCATCTTGTTTCCCACACCTAATCATTGCTTTACAATATTCGGTTGACGATTTAATATACTATACGAAGTATAGAATATACTAGAAAATATGGTCAAGTCCACTGTGGCCAGTCCAAGCATTCTGCTTTCTGAGTTCTTCATCAGTGCAGAGAGAACATATGCATATCTTACTGTGACATTAGGTAATGATATTGTCAGTCATTGCTGTGACATTTGGGTAGTATTTAATTTATGTACATTTTGTAGCAGTGGATCCTACAGCTGGCTTGCAATATGTGGCATTTTGATGCAGACATTTTATTTATTTTTTATTTTTTATCTACAAAAACATTTACTGCAGCCTGGCTTAGCTCAAATTATGTATGTTACAAAACTGTTACATACTCAAAGGTACCTATGTGCATATTAGGTATAGTTAACAGTCTGAAGTTACACCAAGGTTTTAAAAATTCACTGTTTCAACATTACAAAATTGTACATCGATTGCTACTCTTCTTAAGAACAGTTGGTCTTTTTTTAATGAGATGCTGCAGAAAAGGCTGGAGCAACCAGAGTTTAGCTCTATGAAGTATCCATTAATGCATTACCCCTAGTGTTAATGCACACTGCTGAGCAACTGGGTTAAAAAAGGGAAGAACATTCTTCTTATGCTGACCTGCTGTTTGAAAATATCAATGTTTGCAAAAATAAGATGGTTGTAGATTAGAAACTAAATCACTCTTAATAACTTTACACTGCTTCAGAACTACAGATTGCAAGCTGCAAGCCGACTGGAAAGCTCTTTTGAATGAAAACAATCATGTCTTACATTTTTATTTTAAGTTTTTCATAGACAATGAAATCTCATAATGGTCCATGTCTACTTTTTATGGGCTTGAAGCACAAAACAAATGTGCAATAGTATGGAAGGGTTAATAAGTGTAACATGATCAGTTTCCAATAACTACATTGTTGTGTATTATAGGGAAATTGTTGTCTTAACATAAGTTATTTAATTAACTGTGTGTGCTTGTAGTTTGGATCTTTTTTATTGGGAAGACAACACTTCTTTAGCTCTCTAAAACCTGTGGTATAAAGTTTTAAAGAACCACTGTTGGACCTGACATAAAACTGGTGCCTGACCTGCATGCTTTCCAAAAATAATAGGTTTCTCTTCGAAATGCACTGTGCTTGCTGCAGAACTGAATGTTCCACTGACAAATAACTTGACACATTGGTGAGCTGATTTGTAGTCACGTACCAAAGTTGTTTTTGTGAAGCTGAATCTTCTGAGTATCTGGCCATCCATTCTTTGTCTATAGCTGCTTGTTAGTACCCAGAGTCACTGGAGGCTGTTGGCTATCTCCAGTGGTTATTAAGCAAGATACAGGTTACCCCCTGGACAGGTCAACAACCTACTGCTATGACAAAACAGCCACACAAAAACCTTGGGGGAATTTAGTTTCTCCAATTAACTAAAGAGCATGTTTTTGAGCTTTGGAAGGAAGCCAGAGTACCCAGAATGAATCCTGCATGTTCAGGTACAACATGGAAACTCACACAGGGACTGCAGACTGGATTTGATCAGGAACATTTTGCAGCAGAACAGAAGTCTTAACAACTGTTCTACAGACCACCTTTCTGCTCATTATCAATAATTATATTTTATACTGAAGTTCCTCATAAAGCTGTCCTTGCTTTCCAAAGGTATTCTACTCCTTTTTTAAGCACAACAAACCCTAATTTATGCCAAATTGAAGTTAAAAAAATAACAAATGGCAATAAGTACACTGAAGAAAAAAAGAAAAGTGTGAATGTTATTTTCTTCTTAAGTCTCCGTTAACATTCTTCTCTACCCAACTGACCTTCAGGTGGTCGTAATCATCTGTAGCTAATAACTGCTCTACCTGAGTAAACAATGTTTTTTTTTCTCTCTCTACTAGAATCCAAACATTAATCATCATGTGCAAGTGAGGAGTTGTAATGAGTAAGATAACGTTAATTAAAGTTTGAATATGGACCGTGGGCTGCAGTAGAAAGGACTTTCTTTGCATAGTTAATTATGTGTGATGTTTTTAAAAAAAAAAAAAAAAAAAAACTGTCAAGGATGTTTTGAGCTTCTAATTTCCCTTTGCTGTACAGTCTTCATAATGGGATAACTGCTATGATGAACCCTTCAGTTGAGATGTTATCTGTTCAGATAAATTTGGTAGTAATCCACTGTAGCAAAATTATTACAACCAGCAAGGATTTTGGGCCTTATTATAGAAGAATCTGAACAAAAGCAAAAGGACGCCTGCTGCGTTATGGTTTACTGCAAAGTAAAGATCTGTGATGAGCTAAAAACCCTGCTGCATCTGACTGCTGGTTTTTAAAATGAAATGTGTTGCCACTTTGGTTGCGAGACATGACACTTTTTTTTCATGTATGTTTAATGAAAAAAAATTGCTGCTAGCTTCTATAACAAAATAAAAGCAAACTTTTTTTAACCATATGTTTACACCATATCGATACATAAAAGTTGCTTTAAAGAGATGGTCAAACTTATTGACAATCAACAAGAATAGCCACAAATGTTTGCCTTTTCCCTTTTAAATCATATGAGAGCAGCAAGGGTTTAATTATTTTATCACTGTCACTTTGTAATTCTGTGAACATTTATAGGTAATGAATGCAAAAATATGTTTAATAAAACGTACAAGAACTGAGTGTTTAACTCTCTTCAGTGCTATGACAGTTTAGAATAAAACTCAACCATTAGATTTGGTTGCAGATCACAGCACAAGGCAAGACTGCAACTTTTGTTAACCGGCCAAGCTGTCCAGATGGAAAGGCATTACCAGATGGCAGATGCCAAGGGAGAGAAATGAGAAGGGTATGGATCACAAATGAGGAGACAAGCCTAGAGTAACAATACTTTTTTCCCCTTCTGTAATGGTTGAATACAGCTGTATGAATTTCAATAATTTTCTTTTGTGGCTACAAACATGACTCTTTAGAGTAAAATGTTATACATGGAATTCTAAAGTTTAAGGGATTGCATGGAAAGAGGTACAGATTTTCCAGATGTTGGGTGACAGATGGGCTGGTGTGCTTCTCATGTGGGAGGTAATGTGGAATCTTGAAACATAAGAAGCACCTGACAGACACGGTAAGAAAAAAATGGAATCCACTCTGTGATATAGCAGCTCTCTGTTTCCTGTCCCCTTAGCAACAAAACGATTGATTTGGTGTGTAAAGGTACATCCATGTGAGTGTCTTAAACATCCACTGGCTGTCAACCTCAGGAGAGAAAGGGATCAGGGAGAGCTGGTGAGTGTATAAATAGTCCATGTAGAGATTTATTTATTTTTGTCAGTGTGCTATTAGGTGAGCCCTCTGTGGGACAATTTCAGCAGGGGGTGGAGGTGGGGTGACACTTGATTAGGACCATTCATCAAGTCTGTGTGAAGTGGATCTACGTGATTACCAAACTGTTGTTTATTTTGTCGTAATACTTCACTTCATCTTATGCTGCTCTTCCAACCCCATCACTCACACTGTGCGAAACTCTCCAAATTAATCATTTAGGTATAAATTTTAGTCCCTCCAGCCTGTAAAAGCCCTCAGACTAATATCTTGTTAGGCGACAAAACAATTACTCTCATAATGCTGCTGTACTCTTAGCTGTTTAAGTTTTCTCACAGGACCATCACAGTCGGAGATTAACTAAAACATGTTGAATATATTAATGCTAGACCTCTATCATTCCATTTCTATCCATCCCTCCGAGAATGCTCATAGCTAAATTGCCCTTGAAGTTAATTTTTTCCTTGTTAGGACTGGAGGGCTTTTCTTTCATCTCAGCTTTTCTGGTGCTACACTTTTGGAGATTGTTTGATGTATGTGTGGTGGAAGGCCAAATGGAAGTTTGCACAGGGGGGGAAATGGGATATGCTGTCATGTTCTGATGCAGGAAAGCATTATTGTATGTCCTAAATATTAGCTGCTGTGTTTGCTTTAATATTTGCCACCGGGTGAAGCCAAATCCAGACTATTCTAATGTTGATTTGCAATTGATGTTTGCACAAAGGTCACCCTTCAAAATGTGCTCTCAGAAATGACAGGATTATAGTACAACTCACACCTTGCATATTTGGTGGGTTATGCGGAAGTGAGTAATGCAGGCAGAGTAAACAGCTTAATGAAATCATAAATTGAGACATGGTGTCCACAAGACCTCCATCCTGTTGTAAGTCAGGGAGCTTTGGAGCAAATCAATTTGAATCTAATAACTACCTAAGGCGGTTTAATGACAACCAACCTTTTGCTAATTTAAAATATTTTTTTTGCATAAAAACAAAAGATTTCATTGAGAAAAAAGTATGAGCAGAAGAGCGGTTTCAACAGTGATTGTTTTTAATTGGTTTCAGTCTCGGTGGGTACATTAATATCTTACCACATTACTGCTCTCATTAAAGAACCAAAATAGGCATTTTACATGTAAATGTACGTTTTGTCTCTCTCTGGTGATTTCATTGGTAGAGGGACACAATTAATACGCACTATAACCAATAAATAAATGTTGCTGAAGCTACAACTACGGAGTTTTATTTGGGAATCCTGCATGATTGTGCTTTCCATAAAAATCATCACTCTGGAATTAATAAGAGCAACATTTAAATTGCAATGCATGTTCAACATGGCTCTATGGGTTGATGGTCCCTCTAGTTCCATTCTAGTAAACTCACTTCGCTGCTGCAATGGCTGAAGGAAAAAAAAAACCCTCAAATGCAGGACTAGCAAAACAGAGGCAGGCAGGTAGTAAAAACCAAAAGACAATTTCATTACCAGAAACATGTCAAAAAATGTTACATAGGAAGAATTAAAATGTGATGCAAAGCTGGGAATGCAGAAATGGACACAAAAGAAACGCAATTCTGACTATAAACAAATGATTCACTAGAGTATAAAATAAAAGAAGAAATTAAACCAGGTTTGTGGAATAGCAGGGAGCAAAGCTAACTGAAAGAAACAAATGAACTGATGCTGTAAAACAGAAGATAGTAAAGCTTACCAAGCCATTGCATATGCAGTCAAACATTAATATCCTAATCACAGCATTGTGTATCTGGCTTTCATCTTTGTGGCAGAGGAAATTTTGCATTTAATGTATAATGCTGCAGTGTTATTTTCTTACACGTCTGACAGTTTTTGTTGAAAACTAGTATTCCTTCTGATTAATTTTGCTAATAATTATTTCTCCACTTGGGACCCTTCATATACTTTGTGCCGTACACTTTTATTTCCACATTGTCAAGTAGTAAAAAAAAATGTCATCACCCCAAGCTAACATACTCTATCCAGAGACATTATTTTAGTTTTACACCCTTTATTCCAGTAAACACACAGCATAGAATACTATGGCTCATCAAAATTGACAAGCAAACTTCGTCGATAAGACAGGATGTTTTACAAAATGTGCTTTCTTCATGCTTAGAGATGAAGACACATTTTTATATATGCTAACATGGAAAGATAAGAAATGGTGTGACATATTCAGTAAAATTCACAGGACATGTCATTACCATAAACACTTGATTTTTTTCTTCTTGAGAATCTTCCCACATATTTATTTAGCTAGAAGTCTGACATCCCAATTTTAGTGATTTTAAGGCAAACTCAAGTCCATTAACTTGTCAACCTGGAACACATAGACAACTTATCATATATGGCACACTTGAATTCAAATGATGTAAAATAGTTAGTATCGTAATCCTGTCTAGGATGGATTCATAATGTACCTTCCAGTATTTTTTACTGTCCACAGATTCCATTTGAAGTAGTGGTGTTGTCTGCATGGCCTGGGAAAAGCTATCATTTAGTTCACTCACTAATGAAAAATGTGTAATTTTGTTTTGTCACCAGACCAGCTGATCTGACACAGATAAACAAGCTTGAAATCATCTGATTTCAGTCACTAACAATTTGGTGCATCAGTAATAGCAGGTTGAGTTTTACAATTACACACACCCGGTCCTGAATTCTAATAAACCTTATTAGTTATTTGCATTTCAGAACATTTCAGAACATTACCCTTTGGAAATTATTTTATGGGTTTTTGGTTAGGATTTTAAAATCTGCAGAGAAGTCAGGTGTCACACATGTATTTGCTGAAGCTCTGCCTTGTTTCAGGGTAATAATCCTCCATTTATGAGATGAGCTGTGGTGGCTTTGTTCCATGTCACCTGCACAAAGGAACACAGGGCTATAAAGTTTAAGTAGTCCCTGCTCTGTGTTTATAACTATGACAGGGTGAAAGTAAAAAAAAAAAAAAAAAACTTTTATTAACTCTGAGCTTTCCTAATTTAGAGATAGTAGGGAATTAATTGCACACAGTTTATAGAGATTTGGAAGGATAAATCAAGCTTCCTGTAAAAGGTTAGACAATGAAGCGTATGCCCTTCCTCACCTTTCTGTCTCTAATTAATCAGTCAAAACCAATGTAGGAGGCTATGATTGAAACTATTCGGTTAAGGTAGATACAAACACAAATATCTACTTTTTATAATGAAAAGAAACAACAAAAGTTAAGTTCTGAAACAATACAAAAAAGATAAAAGATATTTGCTTCTCATAAAGTAGATAAGATTACCATGTCTGGTTAATATGTTCCTTGGAATTAATTATAACAGCATTTTTCTATGCAAATAATATCGTGATCATTAAAATTTATTGAGAGATATTGGTTCTAGGCTTTATTTAAATATTTTCATGTGGTTAAATGAATAAGAATGTTAAAACTTATTTGGTGCATCTTAGAGATTGCTAAACATTATAACAATATAGTTTAGCTGCAAATAGTTGTGGTTCCAAAACAAAGACATTTTTCGAGCTATGCAGCTCAAAATGTTTTGTTGCTTTCAATAAGTAGGGTCTTAACCTACATTAGATCTAATTTGGGTGACCAAATTAGATCTAATGTCTAACATTTGCAGATCTAAACTGTCGTCATTGTGATGTTATAACCGAGATGGCAACTCGATTTAGACTGTGACTCAAGTCGTACTTGAGTCAAAAAAAATCAAAGGCTTGTCAAAGATTTGTGCCATAGGATCTTGAGACTCTTGGTTAGAGCATTTTTAGTTAATGTAATGAAAAGTGAAAGAAAGCCAGAATGTGATCAACAGATTGCAGCTCTAATAGGTGATTTGCTGTTGGATATGTTTTGCTATGAAATACTTAGTTCATTTTCAGTCAGTGATGTTGTGGATTATAGGCTGGTCATAGCTCCTAACAAACTGTTCGTGTAGATTCATAACAACAACCACATTAATTTGGTTCATGTTTGTTTCAGTCGTTAGAGACTTGACTGACTCGGAGAGTTAGTATTTAACGTTGACATAGACTGGCCTCTCAAAGACTTGAGATTTGACTCTGACTTATGAATATCTCTGGTTTTATAGAGAAACATCTGCTCATTTGTGAGGTGACAAATCAAATGAAATAACCATAACTGTCTTAATATTCTTGAAAATAACAAAACGAAAACGTTGAAAAGAAACTATTCCTCAACTGAATGTTGGACACTAAAATTCCCCAGTAATAAAACTGCCTTGTGTAATGTGCTCTGGAAAAAAGACTGATTGAAAAAGATAAAGTACACTAATTACACAATTAAGTATTTAAATTATTATAGAGGATATAAGGACCATTGAAGGGAAATAGATGTTAATTTAATTTTACCCTCCACTCAAAGGTTAACCATTTGGCTTTTTAAGATTTTGTGCTTATCTAATTTATAAACACTTGTAATGTTTAAAATGGTGGCAATTAATCAGGTTTTAAGCTCGGCTTCTGAGAAAGTGTGACAAGTGTTTTTCAAGCCTCTGCTCCTCTGAGACTGTGACATGGGGTCACAGGCTGGGTGGGAAAACATTTCAGCCTGAAAGAGTAGAAAAACAGAGTCACCTTGCCTGGGGGCAAACTTGTGCAGCTTTTGGAGTAACTCAGTGGTACTGCTGAGGACAAGGAGCCAATGACTCATGCTGGCCCAAGGCCACTGGAGTCTAACACCTTTAGATGGCTATTTGCCCACTGATGGAGAGATTCTTTGACTGCTTATGTTCGCAGGCTGGGCTTCAAATGAGCAGGTGGCCCAAATCTGCTGCCAACAAAAGACGTCTTTTTCAGAATGAGTGTTTAGTGAAAATTGAAATCTCGTCTCCCAGTGTTCTCCCTGTACTCAGGAGACATATGGAATAAATCTTTAATTATTGGTAATAAGTCCAGCTGTTCGAAACCTCAATCAAAGTAATGTTTCTTCCCTGGTTTGTAGGTATTGATATAATTCTGCAAACTGAGAATTTATCCGTTCTTCTTTTCAAAACATTTCAATCAGGTTGAATCTAAAGTGTCTGTGAAGTTCAAATTTCAAGTCTTGTCATAGTTTCTCCAATTGATTAGGGCCTAGACTTTGACTAAGCCATTCTGAAGCTTGAATATTCTATTGTATCATTGAGTAGAAGGTGACCCTGTGTCCAGTCTCAGGACTAACCTCCATTTAACTTCCTCCATTTTCCCATCAACTATGTTCAGCTTCACTTTTGATACTGAAGCAAAGTAAACATTTCCTCAGCATGATCCTGCCACCATATTTCACCATGTAAAGGTGAAATACATGGGTGATTTCCAGTGTTAGTTTTCCACCATACATAGCAACTTGTATGCCAGTCACAAAATTAAAGTTTGATCTCATTTGACGAGTGCACCTTTTTCCAAATTATTGCTGTTTCTTGCATGGCTTGTGGAAAAGTGCAAATGGAAATTCATCTTGCTAGATAAGGGTTTTCTTATTTCCAGTTTCCATAAAGCTCAGATTTGTGGTGTATGACAAAGGCTATGTTCACACAGCATGTCTTGATGGTAATCCCTGGAAAAAAATATTTTTTTTATTTTTTTTGCAAGGTCATTCATACTAATTAATTCAGCCACATTCAGATTTCTTTATGACTGACTTATGACCTCTAAGTAACCCACATACACAGAATAATGTAGGCCTAACATAGCAGCACACAGTTAACTGAAGTAATAATGGATCCTTTTTTAAGTGGGCGACTGTGGCTGTGTGGTAGAGTAGTCGTCTTGCAATCGGAAGGTTGTAGGTTCGATTCCAGCTTCCTCCTGCCACATGTC
>CAEFZX010013165.1:0-98293 GCA_903066825.1 Alfaro cultratus | reverse complement strand
TGGGCACCAGCACCCCTCCGGATGGATGGATGGATGGATGGCTGGATGGATGGATGGATGGATGGATGGCTGGCTGGCTGGATGGATGGATGGATGGATGGCTGGATGGATGGCTGGATGGCTGGCTGGATGGATGGATGGATGATGGATGGATGGATGGATGGCTGGCTGGCTGGATGGATGGATGGATGTATACCGCTGTATGCGCTGTACTAAAGCTAGTAGTGTTCTGTTGTTGACTTACCATCCAGATATAACATGTTGCATTCTTGTTGGCTGTGCAGGAGGCTCCACTTCTGCTTTTCTAATACGTATGGTTGTATAATTGCACATCTGACTGCAGTTGTTTTCACATGCATTGAGTTGGGGGGCGTGGCAAGCAGCAGTTTGATTGGTTTAAAGTGACAAGACGTCCTAAAACAGCTCATTATGAAAGAAGATCAAGACTAAAATTTAATTATCAAAGAATGATTTTGTGCAAAAAATGTATTGAACTTATTATCTTGATGCACCTGGAATAAGACAAAATTAACTAGTAACTTTTCAGGAAAATATGGGATCTTGCGTCTATTAATAATTTTTAAATATTGATAAAAAGTTCTTTCTCCATTTTCAGATTATTTCACTTATACGAGACATTTTCCCATGTTATAAATTAAACAATCTGCCAATGGAACCAGTACTTTTTCACAAATAGTAAGGAATTATTGACTTAAAACAAGCTCACATTTCTTGCTGAAAAGTTTCTGTAAGTTAGTTTTGTCTCATATCAAGTGAACTAAGATATTTACGGTAGGAACTAGACCAAAAATAATTGGTAAGATTTTGTTTGTTTTTGCAGTGTAACCTGTTCAAGGAAGCGCAATAGGTCACCTTTAAACTGAAATGTGGTTCTGATTGTTGTATTAGCAGCTTTCGTTTGTCTTAGTTACTTTGTTCAAAGTTTGCATCCTTGACTGTAAAACATCACTAATGAGCATCAGACGGCAGCAAAGAGGTGATTAAATCTGGGTGAGATACATCTAGTTCTGCTTTCTGTAATGAGGAGCAGAAGAGAAACCTTTGTTTCCCTTTGGGGGTGAGAAGCTGTTTTTATCTTTAAGGTGAAAAGAGACACAATTAATGATCGAACCCTTCATTTTCCGCGCTCAGTTCTCCCCGTAGGCTTACTGTTGCTTATCTCCAGCTGTCACTGGGTGAGTGACGGGAAACCCTCTGACAGGTCAGCAGTCCCTCTGAGGGCAACTCAGAGACTCACAGGACCAACAACCATGAGTGCAAATACTCTAATGGGTATTTAGGTTACGTTTCCAGCAGGCAAATGCAGCCCAAATCCACTATATCCAACTATTTCACTGTATCAGGGCCTTTGTAGGTAGAAAAAGATGAGTACATTTCTAAATTTTCATATTTATCCCAGAAATTTTGTAGACAAAACCTGGTAATTACTGAAAAATTGTGTAAAATTTTGGAGTCACACAGGATTTCCTGTTTTCACACCCTGCAGACGCCCGTTGTCTCCCAGCTGGTCAACAGAACGACTCTCCCATGACGCTGTGCAAAATCTTCTGAGACAAATGTTTGTCATTTGCCAATAGATTATAAACCGATTCCCCTTCAGGGAGAGAGGAAGGAACTTTCTGTCACTACATGTATCCTGTAATTCCTGTAAATAAATGAGAAATCTTGCATCTTGCACATGTGTTGTGACTGGTTTCTCCCTCTGCAGAATTATTTTAAATAGACTTTAGGCAGCTAATTTGGGATTAGCATGGATCCAGAGGCAATAGGAGGAACTCGGCTTGGGACTGAAGCAATCTGGTTGAGGACCAGCTTCTTAACTATTGTTAATACTGCTAAATTAATCCCAAAATGTCAGAGATTTTTGACTTTTCAAACTCAGAAATGTTCAAGTTTTTTCCCCGCAAATGTCTGAAACGTGTTTCGGCACAATGTGGATTCTCTACTCAGCTTGTTAAATATTAAAGCCTTTTCTGATGCCTTTAAAATAATATCCACAAACCTAATTTAGTTTTTCTCATCAATTCAAAACTATTTTGAGAAAACAAAGCTAAACTCCATCAGTAGCTGAGATACTATAGCAGCTGCTATAGTTTCAGATAAACTGAGGATGGAGGAGAAAATAATTATCATAAATAAGGCTACAAACGTAAACTAAAGAAAACTTAGAGGTTTTAGTAAAAATCTACAAACCCTTCTTGCTGCAAACCAACGCTGGCCTGCCGTGCAGACCCTCCTCTGCGATGTGGATCCATATTTCTTTTACAGTTTTTCCTGTAACTGCAGGGATCACATCTCAACAGTACGACTTTAAGGCAGATCAATAAAAGCCATAAGGGTTAGAAGAACAAATCCTAATAAACTGGAGCATGTTTCAAGTGTGGAGACATGAAAAAGCACAAAGATGTGAAATATTTTTACCTTTTGTGGTTGAATCTCTAAAATATGGAGCAACATTAGACCCGAACACAGAAAAAAATAAAATTACTAGAATGAAGTTGTATGAGAATGATGTCGAAATAATTAGAGAGTAAATGATATTATGTGAATAAAGTCACAATATTTTTAGAATAAAGTTGCAGTATTATGAAAATAAAGTCGGAATATTACTAGAATTAAGTCGTATGAGAATAATGTCATGATATGAGAATAAAGTTGTAGTTTTTTCTTAAAATACTATGACCCTATTCTCATAATATTTTCACTTTGTTCTTGTAATATTATGACTTTATTTTTTATTTTTTTACTTTATTCTTGTAATTTTATTTTTCTATTTTCTTTGCATGACTGTTAAACTCTGTCGTTGATGTAAACATCAACAGAAATGTTGAAAATAAAAAAAACATGCCACATCCATCAAGTTAAGTAATTTTAAACACTTTTAAAAACAGAAAGCAATGGCCGTTCCACCTCCCATGGTTCAGTAAAACAATCCTTAAAAAGTGGGAAAAGCCTCGCCACCTTTTGGGTTAACTTGAATTCAGCTGCAGTTTTGGCTCAGCTCTGTTCCTCAGAGGAAGATACTTTCTGTTTTTAGCCGCAGGGCTCCTGCCAAAATCTCAGCTATCTTACAGAAGTGAAGAGCCCACGTCTCCCTTTCAAATACGGCAATTATAAAAAAGGAGGAGCGGCGCTGCCCGTCTCCAGCTGACTGACGGCTCACTGTGTGTCGGTCTGGAGCGGCGCCGGAGGCTGGCTGCTGCGCTCTCTCCTCCGCGGGGGTTAGGAGGCTATCAGAATCTCAAACTGCATCCACTGGGGCTTTAACGCGGCACAAAAACCGTCTCTGGAATATTCCCAGCAGAGGAAAAGGACGGACGCTGCCTTCTCCTCAGAAAGTCTGCAAGTATGGGAGGAGATGGCGATAAAAAGTGAAGGCTCACCAAGAAGTTTGGTGGAAAAAGGAAAAGTGTTTATAAGTATGACTTTAACCAAATAGCTTCGTCTTACATCATTTGTCTTTCAGAGTCAGTGAGTTTCTGTAACACTTTTCATTAAATGTGAACTTTACTTCACCATTCAGCTAAAAACACAGCAGCATGTTGACGACTAAACCTGAGATTTTACATCCTTTTAATTTAAAAACACGACAGAAAAAAACAAACCTGCAAACAAAATGGCTTTTATTAACAAAGTTTCTGCACTGTCCAGTTGAAATGAGGAACTTTGGTATTCCTGCAGCGATGATAACGTTTTCTGGATGATAAACTGTCCCAACGTTATTGCAGTAAATTATAATATTGTTCTTTTGAGACCGTTTTCCAGTAGGAAAATAGTATATTAAAGAAAGAACACTTTCTCAAAGATCAATAAAATTTAAATTCTATTAAAACTGTAACACTGGAACTGGAAGACATTTTAAATATTCAAAACAAATAAAACAACAAATAAAAGGAATTATGAATTCTCCATAAACAAAAATGTCACTCAGAAAATGGTCAGTTGAAGCCAAAGCAGCAGAATGAAGACTTTTGTCATCCAGTTTTTGGTAGAAAAAGAAACAAAAACTATGAATTATACAAATGAAAATATCTATCTATCTATCTATCTATCTATCTATCTATCTATCTATCTATCTATCTATCTATCTATCTATCTATCTATCCTTTATAAAGTCACTATGTTAACAAATATTCACACAAAATGTTCACTGCAAAATACTAAATAAATAGAAATGTAAACTACTTTGGATAACAAAAAAATGTCTTAAGTTAACTGTTTGATCAATATGAATATTGATCAAATGATCAATATGACTATGATTATCAATATGAAGAAATGACTGAGTAAAAACAAGAAGCTTCTATGTCTTCCTGAAAAGTTACTTTAAGTGACTTTTTGTCTTATTTTAAGTGTTTTAAGATATTTAAACTAGAAACGACACAAAACTAGTTTGTAAGATTTTCTGTTTTTGCTGATTTGTCGTTTTTTTGACTGGCCCTCCACAGAAGACACATTTTACACAGGAAAACTTTGGGATGTGGATCCACTCACTGAGTGGAAACACGTCACCGGTTTGGGAACCGGAACCAACTCTGAACCCAGTTGGTCAAAGAACCGCCACTGGACACACCGTCTCTTACACTTTCTATCTATAAATAAAAATATATTCCTTTTAAAATCATTTCTCAGTGTTTTCAGCTGAAAATCTCTTTATTATTATTTTATTTAAAGCCTCCAGATTAAAGCAGATGTTGTTTTTCCATCTGAGGCGAGAATTTCACAGATCAGTGAAAGAAATCAAGACACTAATTAGCTGATCGTGACTAAATATAATTAATTCAAAGAAGGGTAAATATATATTTATATGAAACAGTGCTTCAGATTATGTTCTGCTTTGGGTTTCAGTTTAAGGTTTTGTCCGTTTCTGGCCCAATAACGACGCAGCGCATTAAAAAAGCATAAACACTCACTGCGATCTGAAAGTGAGGGATGATATTTGCGGATTTGGCCATCTGCTCCGGAGGGAGCGAGCATGTGGAGATGTTAACTACATTTCAGTGGAGACGGCGGCGTGGCCCCGTCTCCATGGCAACAGCAGCCTCTCATTATCCGCACCGAGGTCGTGGGAAGAGGCTGATGATAGAGCTGATAGTCTGAGAGAGGAAGAAACACAGAGGAACACTGCGGAGGAAAAATCTCAATCTGGAGAAAACCTAGTACTTCGCAGGTCCTCCCCTCCTGAAGTTATTCCTGTCTCGTTTCCTTGGGAACAGGAGCAAAGCGCCGCCGTTCAGAGTCTGTCGCACCTTGCAGTGACATTGCATCACTGGACTACAGCGGATAACCTTTTTACTCTGACAGAAACAACGAGTGCTTTCCAAAAGTTGTCCAAACACAGAAGGTTATCAAAAAGCTGAATCTAGAGGAAACCAAAACAGAAAAACATCTTATTATCTCTGATTCACTGCCTAAACGCTGATAAACGGAAACACCTGAACGCAGCGTCAGGTGTGAACACTCATCTCTGCTGCTAATTGGTCCATCTGTTTAAAACTCTCACCTACTGTGATACAGTCAAGAAAAGCAAATGAAGGGATTTATTTTTATAAACTGTGATCTGGCATCCTCTGATGTGAACATTTTATAAGTTTATGGCTACGTTCACACCGCAGCCGGGAGTGAATCTGACTTTTTGCCTTAATACGACCAATATCTGGTCTATTTCATGACAGTCTGAACAACTCAGATCGGATGTTTGGATTGGATATGTTGTTCTAAATCAGGTCCATTCATCCGACCAGAACGTCATTGATACTCGACAAACGTCACTATTCTGCGTCCTGATTGTTGCAAACAAAAAGAAAAAAAAAACCCATGGCGAACTATGATGAGGATTACGTTGTTTCTTAAGTAAACTTAAAAATCATAACGCCTCAACCTTAGCGTCCATGTTTATTCCGCAAACACAGAGCACTTCTTCTTCTTCTTCTTCGTCTTCTTTATTATGGCGGCTGACAAAACATTGAGCACCGTCGCGCCCTCTACTGCGCATGCGGGGCACTTCAGGTCGTCTCCAGTTCACACTGGAGATCACATGCAAGTATTTGGAAATGTGAACGACCACACAAAACGAAACCAGATTTCACAAGAAGTCGGACATTTTGTGAAACATGGCCTAGTCCAGTGATACGGGTGTATTCTGACTTTAATCTCAAAATATCAGAATTCTGAGGAAAAAGTTTGAATTCTGAGATTAAAGTCAGAATTCTGCAATTACAGTGAAAAATTCTGAGAAAAGTCAAAATTCTCAGAAACGTAATAATTCTGAAATTAAATTGAGAATTATGTGATTAAAGTCAGAATTCTAAAATCACAGTAAAAATAATTCTGAAAATAGTTGGAATTCCGAGAAAATGTAATAGTTGCCTTAAAGTCAGAAGTACAAGCTTAAAATCAGAACTCTAAAATTACAGTGAAAAATGTTGAAAAAAAGTCATAATTCTGAAATTAAATTTAGAATTATATGATTAAGGTCAGAATTCAGAAATTACAGTGAAAAAAATTCTGGAAAAAAAGTCATAATTCTGAATTAAAGTCAGAACTCTGAGATTAAAGAAAGCCACAGTTCTTTTCTGTTTTCAGTTCTCAATCTTCTGTATGAACATGACACAATATCACTCTTTCTGATTCGTCCTCATGGTTTCCATGGATCCAGAGCAAAACATACTCATGTCTTCGTAATATATTCCAGATTACTGCCCTAATCTCCTCTGAAACAATTACTTGGGTTTATTTATCTCAGCCCTTCAGTGAAACATTTTCTCATCCTGCAGCGTACCATGTGACCTGATAAACATGTTAAAGTTTTTTCTTGCTGTGGTCGTTGTAGTTGATTAAAGCGAAGTCGTTTCATTTTGCTGTACCCAGATGTTAATAGAGATAAATGACGGCAGAAAGCAGAGAGACGGGAAGCAACGAGCAACGAGTAACTATAATCTGCTATGATGCTAAAAGCACAGATTACTCATTTGGGCTCTTCAGCTGTTGTCCTGTGTGACTCATCGCCTTATGAAGCCTACAAAGAAATCATCCTGAAGGAGAGAAACTGCAGGGCTCGACATCTGGCAGGAAACACCGAGAGTGTGTTGCTTTTTCTTTCTACCTGCAATAAAAAATAAAAAGAGAGAAAGGGATATAATATTTATCTTAGCCCTCTCACTCTTCTTTTATCAAACTCAAGGCCAAACAGCCATCAGTCACTCTGATGGAATAAACACATTACAGCCAGCTCTACAGAAACCTGCAGGCTCCTCAAGAAACAGCAAATAAAAAGGAATCTGGGGTCAAAGAGGCTTTAAAGTGGATGCAGGTCACTGCTTCTCCTTTTGGGAAACATTCAAGCTGCTCTACACTGCAAAAACACAAAATAAAACCAAATGTTTTTATCTAACTTCCAGTGCAATATGCTTTAAATACGATAAAACTAACTTATTAATCCAGTAAATGGTGGAAACTGCAGATCCAGTTGCTCATATCTGCGTCTGTCTGTAAAAATTTGACCTGTGGTGATGAAACAGAGACCCAAGAAAGTGCAGATGGAAATCCTGCCATGTGCAGAAGTGATTTGTTTCTTTTATTATTATTATTTGTTTTCTGACAGTTTCCACTGCGTCGGTAAAATTGATGTGGCGTCAAATAAAAGAAGCATTTGCTGCAGTGAAGTTTCAGTTGTTCACTGCAGGTAAAAAAAAAAAACGCATCAATACGCTACTGCACATCGATTTGCATCATTAGAGCAGCATTTAATTAAGAGATACTTTATTAAGCAGCATGATCCAAATCCCAATTATTGGATTTTCTGGGTTATTCCACGACAGCAGGGACTCAGAGTTTGTTAGGAAGCAAATAAAAACAGCTGCCAAAGAGCATAAATCATATGAAATTGTGATAAAGCCTGTTGCTCACAAATAAAATGTTCCTCAAACATTGCACACACATAAAACATGCTTTACAAATTGGCTTAGAGTACAAAATTATCTCTTCTCGTATACAAAACAGCCTAACTTACATGAAATGACGCAGTTTCCCTCCCCGACAGCAGGTGGTGCCATTGAGACATTTGAGATTTATTCAGTCAAAGAAATTCATAATAGTTATCCAGAACATGTTGGGCTGTTGTGTGTTATTTGTCTCATTTTTGGGATTTAAAATGACACAAATCGATTTGAAGGACAGGTCTGACATAATTTATTTTTTGTTTTTGTAACGACGGCGAACGAAGTTGAAGAGGATTACAGTTTTAAATATTTACTTAAAATCTTGCTGAAAAGTTACTTATAGGTTAGTTTTGTCTTAAGTGTACTAAGATATTTGCACTAGAAACTAGACAAAAATTTGGTGTTTTTGCAGTGAAGCATCTGGTATTTTGTGGTAGTAGGGGGGCCCCAAATGGTAGTCTGCTTGGGGCCCCAAAAAAACTTGGATCGTCCCTGTGCGCAACGTTTTAGGAGTTTTTGACATTTTATTTGTTTGCAATGTTTTGGCAGAAAATTAACCCAATATAATTGTTAGTAAATCTCCTAATATTCTCTCTTTTGATTGTTTTTTATGAATAATGCATCACAGCTTTTACCACGAAAGGTTTGAGCGAATTGTTGGGCAACAGCTGGAAAGATATCAGTCAGGGATTAGCAGCTCCTCTCCTCGTCTAATTGAATTTCACCTCAACAGGAACCTGTGGCAGCCAGCCCAAGGTTAAGACAGTGTTGATATTGCCTTCCTGTGCCCTCCAACTCACCGCAGTCCCTTCGTATGAATTATTCAGGAGTTCAGTCGGAGCTGGAAAGAGGCCAGACCAAAGGCAGATAACCTCAGCCATTCAGATCATCAAGTCATTGTAAATAAAGCATCTTTTAAAGTAAGCTTCAGGCCTTTATTGGGTTCGTCGGGGCGCTCTGAGGCTTATCGGCGACATCTTATGAATTATATCATTTCCAGTCCGGACAGGTTTGTGCTGTCGGGGGTTCTGGTTCGGCCGTGTTTAAAGATCATTGTCATGACCTCGCTGAAATTTCCCATCAGTTTCAGCCTCACACTGACTGAGAGGCAGATAATGAAACGTCGCTGCTCCTCCAGCTGTATCCAAAATGATGGAGCTCATTTCCCCGCTTGTTTCCTCGTCCTCCATGATGCAGAAGTACAATCTCGCTGTCAGGAGAGCCGATTGGGTTTTATGCTGTAAATAAAGCTGAGCATGGGAAACCTTTGTGGAATAGATGCCACACTTGGTCCCGGCAAACCGTAAAACTATTAACAGAAAACAGCAGCACTTTTTCTTTACAGGTTTTCCAGGTTTTCTCACAATGCAATGACAAACATCAGTTTGTTTTGTTGGGATTTTATGTGATAAAGTCAAAAGAAAATTATGTTTTCAACCCTTTTTTACACAAATCAGAAATCTGTGGCGTGTGAAGATCATTTCGTTTCAGCCAATTTTACTCTAATAAAAGTTACAGGACTCTTTTAATTTCCCTCTTGGATCAATAAAGTATATTTAACAGCAAATTCAATTCAAAAACACTTAATTAATTTCAATAACTTGTATAATCTAGTCTCGTTGTGGATGTTTGTGCTGTGAAGGATCTCCAGCAGCAGTCAGTGTTGCAGTTACTCTGAAAAGCCTCTGACTAAAGACTGACTGAAGTTAGCAAATTCATCCAGTAGCTAATAAATAGATGAAAGCATCATTTGTTAGCAAGCGCAGCTAATCCACCTCATTTGTTTTTGCCACTTGTCTTTAAAGGAGCAGTTTTATAAATGTTCCAGGCACATTGTGTCATTTTCCATGAAACTGTGTTACCTTTACAAATATACTGCAAAAGAAATTTGATTTTACAATTTGAAAACTTGAAATTGGGCTTCAAATATGCTTTGCTAATGCTAATTCTCCCCCGACATTAAGCACAACATTTTATGCTAATGCTATAGCTAATATTTTAGCTAATGCTAATAGCATACAGGTATGCTATTAGCATACCTGTAAAATGTGCAAAATAAATTAAGTTTACTTACTTACTTATATGAGTACTTATATGAGTAAATCAAAATATATTTGAGTGCTTATGATTTAAGTATAAAGTTTCTGCAACGTTTTACAGTTTAGTTATTTGTCTGGTTTAGGAATTATGTTTCGTGTTGTTGATTTAATTCATTTATCATTAATGAATCACTTATTTGTTTATTTTCCCTTAACATCCAAAGTTGTTTCTGTGTGTTTCTACTATATTTCCATATTTATTGAAATACACATTATTATTTTTTTATTTGACTTGCCTTTTAGAGTTTCTATTGTTTAAATATTCTGACAATGAAATGAACTGTGATTCTGAAATGAACTGCTTTACGTTTGTCATTTTGAGTTCTCCTTATGATTCATGTGGGTCAGGAAACTACAGAAACGTGACGAATCCACAGCGACAGGCTTACGAACCCCAGGACAGACTGAAGCAGGAAACTAATTCTCCCCTGACATTTAGCTTCACCCTCAGACCTGCAATTAGGGCTGAGCATCTCTGGTCTGTGACTAACATGATACACATCTCTGTAGACCGTCAATCAGTCACAAAGATGGAATAAATTGATTAAACTGACCTCTTTACCCAGAATGCAGCTTGATTCAAGGCAAAGATAATAACATATCATTCAGCTGAGTATGTCTAAGTAGAAACCTTGATAAAAATGGCAGATTAACTTTTGTTTCATCTGATATGTATTGAACAAAAACACGATTAGTGAAAAATAATTGAAAATACAAACTCTGTGTCACATGTGTCAAACTGGAGGCCCGGGGGCCAAATCAAGCTCGCCGTAGCTTTATATGTGGCCCTCTATACTGAAGAGGAACACAGTTATGTACTTAAATATTATCTTATCAATCAAATTATAGTTGTTTTTATCTCTTTGGTGCCAATTTACACTAATCAGTCTCTCCATTTTTCCACACTTTTTGCATCTTTATTGCAAATTTTCCACAATAACTACAAAAACATTAGTTTTATAGCATTTTCCAGGGATATAGAACAATTTTATTGTACAGTCAAGTAACTATGTTACCTTAAGTAGCTAAAAAAATGCTCTATATGTGAAATATGATTTTAAATTTGTAATTTAAAAGATTGAAATTGGGTCTCTGTCTCTTTAAGAAGCTCCTCCTCTTTCTGAAACTCTGCCTTCAGGAAGTCATCACAACATGGCTCCTCTATTAACCCCTTAACAACATTTATAGCAGCGTTTCACTGAGAAGTAGCTCCTATAATGAGCTCAGCAGCTGTTTGCTAATTGCTGCTGGCTAGTCTGAAGGAGCTGCTCTGTGAGGCAGAAGCTCAGAAACTGCAGTTTGGAGGAGGAGCTGTGTCCTGAAGGCGGGGCTAGGTCCAACCAGGCGTTTTGCACAGCTGAATGGTTGCCATGGCGACTAAAGGATTTCTCAAAGATCTGTGAATCAAAGCAATAATTCAAATGAGTTTTTGATGATTGAATAACTTTATAAAAACAGTAAATTTTGCATAATACCTGCAGTATTTCTTACTTCTGCTTCAGCCTTACTTGATGTCAAGTTAAAATAGCAACAAAAAGTCACATTTATGGTCATATATGCAAATATTTATAAATTAGCAACACAAAATAAAAATAAAAAAATCACATTGCAAAGAAATGTTCAATATCATTTAATTTTAAAAAGTACTAAATACAGCTATTTGTTAATATTTTAACAATTTGTTAATTGCCCTTATCAATACATTCTTTGAAAATAATCGTGATGCTGTTATGGCCTTAAATTAAAATGAGCTAGACCCAGCTGCTATGATAAGGAAGAAAAAATAAAATATTATAATAGAGTTTTAATTTAAAACATAAAAATCTTCATTATGTGTTAGTTGTTCAAAGCTGCTGCCAGCATCACTCATGAAAGCTGTTTATTGTTTTTTGATTTGTTCATGTTTGAGACATTCTCCATATTCATTCTCTGCCTCCATATTGGAAGCGAAGCAGTTCAGTTGTGCTAGCTTGACTTTGAAAATTGTAACAAGTGGCGGTGCTGCAGAATTCAGTGTGTTTCGGTTCAAGTAAAGAAAGAAAAGGTGACCCACAAATCAACTCTCATCACATTATGTTTTCCCAACACAGGCGGCAGGAAGAGATCCGTATAAATACAGATTTTACTCTATAAATATGGTAAAATTCTTGCAACCAGTATGATGTGAACCTCAGCATATTGCATGTCGTGTAAATGTTGGGTAAGTATGAAGACGCTTTTCTCTTAAAAATGTCTGAACTTGTCCTAAAGATGAACTATAATCACTTTTGCTTTGTGAGAAATCTGCACAGAAAGAATGACGCGCCATAAGGAAACGTTTAATGTTTGACCTTGTGCTGCTGATTCTTCTCTTCTGTGATTTTCTTCCTCTAATAATTTCTGTCACTTCTGCAGAAAGGGACAGAACCGACAAAGGGACCAAAATGGACCTGCAGTGAATAGACTGGAAATGAAAAGAGGATGAGACGGCAGACAAGAAAGAAAGTGGCTGTTCCTTAACAATGCAAGGAAGTGATGGCAAGGAAAACGTGTGGAGGAGAGAAAGAAAGAAAGGAATGAAGACAGGCGGATGCAGAGAGTTTCAGGAAGTGAGTTTAGAGAATAAACCCAAACGACAAACCAGGGATTCAGTCCAGAGAGGAAAACTCTCCTGCTGTGTAACAGGAAAACATTATTACGTCTATGGAAACTGGATTATTATAGTTTACAATTTTAACATTTTAATGAGTATCTTATGTTTTAGCTGGAATAGCTGGTAGCATTTCTCCCATTCAGCAAAAGGTTCTGGGTTCAAATCCCACCCTGCACTGCAAAAACACAGAATCTTAACAACTGTTTTTGGTCTATTTTCTAGTGCAAATATATTAGTGCACTTAAAATAAAGACTTATTATTCTAAATTATACTGTTATTTTCTAATAAAACCAAAATTATTTGGATAAATTTGCATATTTATAATATTTAAAATAGAAAAAGTAAAATGAAAAGAGCTGGATTGGGTCGATATATAATGTGAAAATATAAAACACTGCAAAAACACAAAATCTTATCAAGTATATTTAGTTTATAGTGCTAAAATAAGACAAACTGACTTATTAGTAGCTTGTTTTAAGTAAATAATTCCTTAATATTGATGAAAATATGTATTTGGTAATAAGATATTGTATTTACATTTAGAAATATGAAAGTCTTACTTTTTTATTATGTTTTGTTGGTGAAAAGACTGAAATAAATGATTATAATCAATAATCAATCAAAATGTTCTTGTTTCATTGGCAGATTATTTCACTTATGAAATTTTGCTCATCTTTCAATGGAACCGATATATTTTTATCGATATTAAATAATTATTGACTTAAAACAAGCTCCTATATTTGGTTGAAAATATATTATTTATATATATATAGTGTAGTAAGATATTTGCACTAAAACCTAGATCAATATATTTGGAGTTTTTGCAGTGTTCTTGGAGTAATAAATTTAAAAACATGGCTGCCCAGCTGAATGACAAGAGAAACCCTTAATATTTCTTCAGACTTCCAACAAACTTTAAAGACCCCTCACTATGAACGGTTAGATTATCATAATTTAAAATATCATTAAATCTTTGCAGGCAAAATTTGCTTTGACATAAATGACTTAAATGTCAGTTTGAAACCCAAAGGAGCTGCAGTTTTGCTTAAAAAAGTCCCACTAGCTGTCAAAATGCTTCCAATTATAACGAGCAGTGCTGCGTTTCGTGGCTTTAACGTCGATACCAGCGGCTCTTCTGGGAACGAAGGAGCTCATTCATGCCAGACGACTCACTTTAGGAGAAAAGCTTCATTTCTGCTCATCAGCTTCTCCTCGTTTCATCTGATATCTAATACGAGTCGGTCAGAAACAAGCTTGTTCTGAGGTTTTCTCACAATATGTGGTGAAGAGTCGCATGAACTGACGATTAAAAACAAACAGAAAAATGTTAAAGAATTCAGTTGTTAGTTTTTAAAATGCAGAATTTATTTATTTTTCCACAGTCATCAGATTGGAACCAGGGTTATAATAGTTTTATGCAATAGTTTAGTTTTGTCTAATTGAGTTGGATTTAACTAGTTGTTAAGAATTTGTTTGCTAATTTATAGTAATTATTATTATCTAAACACTATTGTTTTAATTTAGTCTATTAGTCTTAGTAGTAGTTTTCAAAGTTGTGTAGTTGCATTTACTTGAGTAACTTTTTTGAAAAAAAAAAAAGTAATTTTAGAAATATTTTTACAACACTGTACTTTTTACTTTTACTTGAGTAATTTGATTGTGAAGTATATTTACTCTTACTTGAGTAAAGTTTCTGGATTCTCTACTGAACAGAACCAAACGCACCGAATTCCACAGCACACCTACATGCTAAGGTTGTCATAGTCAAGCTAGCATGACTGGTCTACTTCCTTCGCTTTTTTTCTTAATTAAAACTTTTTCCTGACCTGGTTATCTGGTTGTCATTGTGTAGCAAAGCACTGCATCCCTTTTCCTTTAATATATCATTGTACATTTAAGATTTAGTGTGTTATATTTATAACATAATAACTAAAACCGATGCTAGTCATCGTCAGCCGGCAGCTTTTTGCCCTCCAGAAGGGAGATGGAGGCAGGATCTTTCACGTGTGACGTATTTCTTTCTTTCAGTTAACAAAAATGTTTTCTCAGTTTCAGTTTTCATTATTTTGTTAGTTTTAGTTTCTTAATTGGAGCAGCGTTTTACATCAGTTACACAGACTGGGAACAGAAGTACGTCAGTATGTTGATTTTCCTTTCTACAAATCATAACTGACAACAGAAGAGCTCAGCAGCAAAGTATAAAATGCTAATTGACTCTACAAAGTCTGTGATTTCCTCTCTCAAGTTGATGAGCTTTGACGGTAATGAAAAGCTGCTGACTGACACCAAATCTAATTGTAATCACAGTAAAGTTAAAAGCGTCTCCCCTGGTTGCTTAGAAACTGAGAGCCTTATGCACCACGCATACCTTGTCAAGCTCAATAAAAGCAAACAGTCGCTGAGAAAACTTTGAACCGGTGAGGAAAGCAGAGGCGTCAAAACAAATGCTGCTCAGGTCCAACATGCTGTCCATATTTTTATATTACGTCCTTTTCATTAGAGAGATAATTACAGCCTGCTTATAGATATGGGAACGTCTCATAATGTTTATATGTCGCCTTTTCGAGAAGTTATGCAATCAAGTGGATTTTTAAAATTAAATAGCAAAGACTTCAAGAGAACATTTATTTTATCTCCCACCAAAAAAAACCCTGAAATATCAACACACGAGAAAATAAAACAGAAACTTTAAAGAAAAAGCTGAATAAATAATCTTTGAGATTGACACAGCAATTTGTGGTTGATTTTCTAAAATCCACACCAAATATTACATATTCATACATATGACAGCTTATTGGGCCATTGTAGAGAGAAAAACAGTTCATTTCTGCCAAAAACTCAGAAAATCTTTAGTGCAATTATTTCTGAGCTTCAAAATACAAAACTTTGCTGAAAAAAGTGAAATTTTGAAATTAATCTCAAAGTTTCTAGAAAAAAAACAGGGAATCTTCTGAGTTTGAAAAATCGACACTTTGCTAAAAAAAATCTGAAATTTTGAGATCAATCAAAATTGGGGAAAAAGGGAAAAAAGTAGTAAGTAGTAGTAGTAGTAGTAATAAAAAATATTCAACTTTTAAAATTTTCTGACTTTCAAAATTGAAAAAGTTTTTTTACGTTTCTTTTTGTTTTTTTAGAAAATTTGTGACTTTTCAAATTTGAACATTTTGGGGGTTTTTTAAGTAAATTTCTGGTATTTTTTGGGTGGAAATGTGATATTTTTTGATTTTTCTATCTACCATGGCTCTAGTTTGCTTCACATGCTTATCATGTAAAATGTTCCTGTCACGTTGTGCAGAAACCAAATGTGTTTTTTGTCTTCCTTCTAGCCGGAAAATTGTGTCAACGCTCTCAGAATTTGAATAAACAAGATCGTAACTCCAGGCAAACACAAACTGTAGGAGCAAAAACGTTAAATCAAATGTTACTGGGTGTCCATATCAGGGAAAATCCACATTCAAGTCCAACTTGTTCTCACAATAATTCTTTTCAGTATCCATTAAAATATGTTTTTCATCGTCCTGCGATGGAAAGGGATTTTATCAGCTTTAGAAGCTGAAAATGGAGCTATGTGGAGTGCATATCATTATTATTCCTAAATGTTTCATCAGAGTAATGTAGAGAACATATAGGCAGCCAGATGCCCTGCAGGATTTAGCCTGAATGGAAGCTGAAATATTTTATATGTGCAGATTTCTTACAGAATCATAATATTTGATTTACAAGAAAAGGGAGTGTGTCAAAAAGGCTTCCTTCCCCACAGTGTTCATTAATAATATACACAGATTTTATATTATGCAACCCTGAGGCCTGAAACGCTGCGATGGATCCATCTAAACAAATAAAACGAATCAGATAAAGTAAAATAAAGTCTTTCTGTGCAGTGCACAAAGAAGCTCCTCAGTGCAGTTATGTGAAATAAAAATAAAATAAAAATCCCTTGAGCTCAAAAGTGAAATTAAAATATTCCTAAATCTAAATCAATTTCTTAAAAAAAAAAACCAGAAAATATATTTCTTTACATATTTAAAGCAAATAAACTAATGTGTTCTCAGTGTTGTTAGTGTTTTGTTGTGATTTGTAGTGGTTGGCGCTAATCCGCTATTAGCAGAGCTAATCTTACATTTAGCGCTTAGCCATAGCATAGCTTAGCCATAACATAGCTTAGCCATAGCATAGCTTAGTCATAGCATAGCTTAGCCATAGCATAGCTTAGCCAATAGCATAGTTTAGCTATAGCATAGCTTAGCCATAGCCTAGCTTACCCATAGCATAGCTTAGCCATACCATAGCCATAGCATAGCCATCGCATAGTTTAGCTATAGCATAGCTTAGCCATAGCCTAGCTTACCCATAGCATAGCTTAGCCATAGCATAGCCATAGCATAGTTTAGCTATAGCATAGCTTAGCCATAGCCTAGCTTACCCATAGCATAGCTTAGCCATACCATAGCCATAGCATAGCCATCGCATAGTTTAGCTATAGCATAGCTTAGCCATAGCCTAGCTTACCCATAGCATAGCTTAGCCATAGCCTAGCTTGGCCATAAATTTAAATTTATTGCTGAAAAAACAGACATTTTTTAAACAATTTCAATTTATTTTAAACAAGAAACACACAGAAACAATCGAAACAGAAGAAAACAATACTCAAACATAAAAACAGAATGATAGAACATGTAAATTATGTTAAAATTAAAACTGTCTTTAAAGGGCAAATAAAATTTAATTAGCTAAACTTTATTTTTATAGAGTCCTTTAGAACTGAAAATTAGAAAACCTGGAAGCTCGGTTCCTGTTTGGAGGTGTGAATATGATATTTACTGTAAATAATATTAACAAAGTTTTAGCTTTAGAGGAATTATTTCTTATGATTAGTGTTTTAGGATGATAGCAGTGCCCAAATCTAAAAGTCAATATAATAGATTCATTTTTCACAAATGAACCTTTTAATTTGAACAAGTCCATGTTGTGAAAATGATGTAAAATAGATCATGATACAATAAAACCTTAAAATGAATGAAGACGGGATCTCCTCTGATGAAAAAGGCGTAATGTTGCACTTTTCCCATCTTTTCCTTCTCAGGAATAAAATCTCCATATAGACTCGTTGTACTTGTTAACTATCACCGAATGATTGCACAGTTTTCACATTGCAGAGATGTGAAAAGACGTTGGTCGGGCGAATTGTTAGATATTTTCAGCCAGAGAAAAACAGTGACAAGCTGGGAGTCGTCAGATAAAATGTGAAGCACCTTGAGGACAGAATTAGAAGCAGAAGAAGTTTGTTTCCTCTGGATTGGCTCACGCTGAGCTAATCTCTAGTTGCGGGAAGGTTCCACCTGCAGAGAGTTTGGTAGCAGCGCAGTCCGATGAAAACACGGCAGCTTCCTCAGCATCAGGCGTCAAAGCTGCCAATCAGCTGGAGTTTCCTGATCCTCCATTAATGAAACGAAGCTTTTTATAAATACCAAACGAAGAGCAGAACTACTACAACGTATTTTTACTCAAGTAAAAAATATGAAGGACTGATCAAATTAGCATTTAATATTTAAAAATGACAATCAAATGGGCCAAAATATAATGTTGAGTGGATTTTTTTTATTTTAAGGATGAAAATTTATATAATTCATAAAAGCAACAAAAAATAACAATAAAATGTTTCCAAATTTGTTTCTTTCAATAAAAAAATCTTCTGAAACTTTAAGAGAAACTGCAGGTGTGTCTGTGTTTGCTGAAGTTTGGTTAGTTTTTCATTCAGTGGGGAGAAAACAGAAATTTTACTCAAGTGAAAACTGTGAAATCGTCTTTCACAGCTTATATTATAGTAATGCTACTACTGCCAGGATTCTGGGATGTTTGAGTTTTGCTGTAATTTTGATTATTTATTACTAATTCTTTGTTTTCTGTTTCTTCTCAGTCCAAGTCCTTTGCTTAATTTTTTCATTAAAAGACTTTTTGATTTATCTGTTTTTCTATGCTTGTGTCCTAAATTATACGCATTATGACGGATACAAAGTTTTTCCAGCAGCTTTCTGAATAATGATCCATAATTTTCTACTTTTCTTTTGCTGCAAACTGTTTTAAATGAATAAATGTATTCATGCGCAGTTTTAATTTATTTAGCTTTCTTTAAAGTCGCCATCAGGTCAGACGTTTATTTAACACCAGAGCTGATGAAATGCAAGTACATGCAAAGATTTTCTTGCTAATGTCAACCCTGCATGTTAATAAGAGAGAAGATGGATGCCACATCAAAAACCTCAATAAAAACCTGGATGAAGATGAATAACTTAAATTCTTGGTGGCGGCTTCTATGGAGTTATATCAGTGCCTTTATGATTTATTTGAGTCGTTCTTTATCAAACATACCACTGCAATAATAATCTGTCAGTGGAACTAGTAGTTTTATTAATTGATATTAAATTATTGACTAAAAAGCTCCTCTATCTTGCTGAAATGTTACTCATGAGTTAGTTCATCTTATTTGAAGTGGACTCAGATATTTAGACTATAAACTAGACTAAGAATGCTTGGTAAGAGTTTTTGTTTTTGTACTTATTACTAAACACATTTTTCTAGTCTGTTTTCCCAAAACTTCCTTTTCTCCCCCTTTTTGTTTCCTTTTTTTGCATTTTTAACACACATATATACATAGATAACTGTCAGGGAGCAAAACTGACTTACTTTATTTGGAAAAGTGTTGGTCATTTACATTTTTCTCTCCTCATGTTTTCTTTATGTGAGTGGAGGCTGCTTGTCTGGTTTTTTTCTTTTTAAGTTTGTTATAGAAAGTTGCACCGTTTGTTCACAATACGATAATAGACTGTACAATTTGTTAAAAACCCAATAAAGTTTAGAAAAAAATAGTCTATTATATAATATGACAGTTATATT
Source organism: Alfaro cultratus (assembly GCA_903066825.1). Classification (NCBI taxonomy): domain Eukaryota; kingdom Metazoa; phylum Chordata; class Actinopteri; order Cyprinodontiformes; family Poeciliidae; genus Alfaro; species Alfaro cultratus. Next base: position 78,706 of record CAEFZX010013165.1, on the reverse strand, counting down.
CTCATTTTATCACATAAAATTGACATTTTATATGACAAAATGCTCAATCCTATTGTACTATTACTCAAGAGTACAATTTAGTAAATTAAAAGCAAAACGTAGCCAAAATTATACTCAAGTAAATGTTGTGATGCTTCATAATAAAATTACACAAACAAAAGCAACAACCCAACTCTGATAATTAGAGTAGGATTACAATAATATCTAAACCTCAGGAAAACTTTGGGGATAATCCCTCATATTTTAATTATGAAGTGGGATTAAGACCTTCTCTCTCTGTGAAATTACTAACCTGGCTGCGTTCCTCTCAGCATTGCCATTCCAGGCATGTTCTCCTAATCTGCACAATTACTGCTTATGGGTTTCACTCTAGCTGCATTCCTCTATGCAGCTCTCAGTTTTCACTTATTCTGAAACAGATAATTGGTCCCTCTGTGACCAAAACCCAGTCATGTACTCTCTATATGCACAGAACGGCTCTGCGTGGCCATGGTTACGGAGAGGAGGAAACCCCGGCTACGTTTGGGCACACATACATCAGGAAAACCAGAAATCCCTCAATCTGAATCCATCTGTGTGCAAATCCAGCTCGTTTTAGAGCTCAACTTTGAGTTTGTCCCTATTTTTTTAATGTAAACCTTCTCTGTTCATGTTCTCTGAATTTATCCTAAGAGGAAACAAGTTAATGTATACAGGCAGCAGCCATACGTTAAATAAAATAAAATAAATAACCCTAAACAAACTACAGACCAATAACTCCCAATGAGCAGTTAGCTAGCAGTTAGCAGTTGTAAAAATTAAACATAGCTAAAATGCACAACATTAATAATAATAACAGCTAAAAGTGTTTACAAAAAATAGCAAAGTTACTCACGAAACGCTGTATATGATTAAATTTGTCTAAAATGTATGTTAAAATATAACACTTGCTGATCCTGATACACAGTTACCGACGGCAACAGAAAAAAGGGGGAGGAGCTGTAGGCTGCTGGTTGCTATGGTGACCACCAACTGTCAACAGCAACAACAGAACTTAATATGTCAATAAAAGTCTGAAGAAGCAACTTCTTAACTCAACATAACTAAACTCAAAGTATAAATGAACAGATTTTGAAAAACTTCACGTCTGAAATATTGTTAGAATAAAACCTTGTTGCATAAACAGTCGCGTGTTTGACGGCTTGTAGGAAAAAAAGCTGCAGCATGTTGATGGTTTGACTTTAATTAAAAATAATATTCTTACAGCTTGGTTCATTTTTTTACATCATCAAATCACAGCTTCCTCTCACCGTTACATTTACAAGAAACGATCCATTTAAAACGCCATTGTTTGTTTTTGGCACGTTTGTTTGTTCCTCAGCCAGAAACAATGAGCTCCACTCTGATCCTTTGCCATGATGAATATTGACTTTATTGTGCAGCTACACAAAAGATCGGAGGTCTGACTCCATAAGGGAGGCACCTTGAGCAGAAGGTCTGCTCTGGCATACAAATGTCTCCACAAACAACACAAACATCAATGCTTACTTACAGGGGAAATAACTGATTTATTTTCTAGATTTATGCACTTTTTGGACTTCCTTAGTAATCTACTGCACTGCAAAAACACAAAATATTACCAAGTATTTTCAGTTCAGTTTCTAGTGCAAATACTTTTAGTATTTCTGCAAAGTTTCTTTGGTAGATTATTTCACTCGACAAGATATTTTTCCCATGTTATAAGTGAAATTATCTGCCAGTGGAACTAGCAGATTATTTCACTTTTCATCAATATTAAGAAATTATTTACCAAAACAAGCTCCTACACCTTTGTTTAAAAGCTAAACATAAGTTAGTTTCATCTTATTTCAAGTACACTCAAATATTTACACTAGAAACTAAACCAAAAATACTGGGTTAGATTTTGTGTTTTTGAAGTGTTTATGCTAATCTGGACAGTTCTAGATAATTAGTGGTCAAAACAGAAATGGTTAGCAATTACAACAGCATCAATAGTAAAATTAAATTAGTAAAACACAGCAAAAAAATAGCCTTTGAAAAAAAAAAAAGTAAAAGAAAAAAATATAGAAAACAAAAATTTCTTCACATTATAAGTGAAACTAGTACTTTTTTGGTCAATATTAAGGAATTATTTACTCAAAATAAGCTCCTATATGTTGCAGAAAAGTTACTTGTAAGTTAGTTTTGTGTTATTTAAAGTACTAAGATTTTTACCCTAGAAACTAGACTAGACTTAGATTTTGTGATTTTGCAGTGTAACATCAGAAAATGACTTGCTGGATATTTTTGTCATGTTTTGCTTCAAACTCAAATCTGGTGTTTAATCTGGCGTCAGTGTAAAATAAACACTACCAGCTTCTGATAATTATAACATTTCAATGCAAAAATGATATAAAATATTGTTTGGATTAATGTTTAAAGACGAACGTTGACATTACATTTTTAAATAAACGTGTCTTACCAGAATGCTTTGTTTTCTCTATCTATTAAATATTCCTGCCTCTTCCAAAACGCTGCTTTTCTTCTTCCACTTCACTCGACCACTGGCAGGTCATTTATAATTCAAGCCTGTTTTATAAGACTTTTTATCTCCATTGATGCACAAATTTAATCTTTGCAGCTAAAAGCACAAAGCAAGCTGAAAGAAATTACCATTACAGTTCAGAAATGGAGGTAATTTACGGTAAATTCATCTGAAAGACTCACCTTAGATCCTCTTTAACGTCATTTCAATTATTCTGACTAGTTTGCACAATTTTTGCTATGATTTAGATTTATGTAACTAAAGTGGCTCTCAGACCAAAAGTCTAAATAAAGAATCAGTAATTAATTATTGGACAGGCACCGTCGAGTTCCTTCGTTTCTAATGGAAACTTTATGAACGACGCAGCGAAAGATTATTTTAGTAATGGATTATTCTGAGAATTGGCACATTCTGTAGATTTTTCATTTCCCCACTTAAGTTTATTTTGTACAAAATTAGAAAGTCTTTCTTTAAAATAAGAAAATTTACATTTTTCACCTAAAAAGCAATAATGTTTGGTCATCTGTAGCAAAGGATGCATCTGCATATAAAAAAAAATGTTATAAATCAATTTATGTAAATAACAGATTAATCAGATTAATCGTGATTAATTGGATTAATCGTTTCAATTACAGGTTCAACTCCTCAAATTCAAATTTAAAAATAATTTATTGATCCCAAAAGGGAATAAATAAATTAAAAAAAATAATAAATTTGCCACTTTTTACAGGGAGGAGAAAATATTCACTCTTTAGGTGTACTAGCGTTAACTGTGCTAAATTATTCCTGTATTTTCTTATTTTATGTTCTTCATCTCATGATTTACCGTGTGTAAAGAAACAATAATAATATTAAAGTTTCTACGTTGCATGATTCCTCAAAGTCATTGAGAAACTTCAGAGAAAAAAAGATATTTTTAATTGAATTGTAAATAAACACAGCTCAGTATTTCTGTTTCTCCTGATTTGATTTTAGATGCTGGGATTTTGTATAAAAAACTGGTTTTGTCTTTGAACACCATGACAAATAAAACAAACATTTAATGTGTTGCAACAATAAAGTCAGTTTTATCATCTAAAAGCTAAAAAGAATCTTAACCTTGGAAAATAAATCACTTTTTTACTAAACCTTTTAGTTTGTGATAATAGCATGAAATGTGAAAGGAAACAAAAGTTCAATTACAGATAAAATCATAGAAATTTGAGGCATTTCTGATTAATATTTTAATTGTTTTTCACCTAAAACCAAACATGTAGTGGAAATATTGAGAGCTTTGAAGAATTGCTTCTTGAGAATCTCATGGTTATCATTTCCTGCCTTTCCTGTTTGTCTTCTGTGAAAATGCGGCGTGTTATTAACTCGGCGACATTCATGACTCCTGCGCAGGCATATAAACTGATCATTAGCGACGGAGCTAAACGCTCCGGACAGGACAGCTCCGTTTTCCCATTTAAATCTCCATTTCCCTGCAGGCACCACACAAACCACTGGCTCTTCTCGTCTCGCCTCCCTTTCCTTCAGGTTTCGCTGTTGACACAAAACAAACACTAAACCTGCAGCTTTGAGCTGATAATTTATGCTGCTTAAGCAGCAAAGCAGGGATATTATGCTGGAAAAACAATAATAATAATAATAATCAGAATATTTATTCAATTATCCCAATAGAGTCTGAAAGATATAAACTCCCCCAAAAGAGAGATTTTACAGAAATACAAACTGTAAGAATTTTTCAAAATATATGGCTAAAGGTTTTTGAAAATTTCTCATATCTTAAAGCTTTTTCCTCAAGAAAATGTTAAACTAAAAAGAAAATGTCAGTTTAGACCAATTATTAATTTACTCTGTAGGAAAAAGCAGAATGTTAGAAATATAAAAGAAATTCGTACCGGGTGCAATTGTACAATGAAAAAAAAAAAATATTTTTTAAAAGAGTCAGAAATTATTTCTGAAATTTTCTAGAAAATTTCTGATTTTTCTGAGGTCCAAATATCTAAAATTTGCAAGGAAAGAAAGACATTTTGAGTTTAATCTCAGAATTTTCAAAAGTTGAAAATGTTCAAATTTTGTCAATTTTCTGAGTTTTAAAAGTATAAAATGTTCAACCTTTGAAGTAAAAAATGTCCATGTTTTTTCTGGAATTTTTTTTAGATTAACATAAAATTTCTGGGGGTTTTTTCTCATAAATTTTTGAACTCTTCAAACTCAGAAATGTTAAAATTTCCTTGGACAATTTCTGAGATTAATCTGAAAATTGTAGTTTTTTCTATAAAATTTTACACCTTAGAAACTCAAAGATTTCTGAGTTTTTCCTCACAACGTTTTTACTTTTGGAGCTCAGAAATGATCACGTATTTCTTAGAAGGTTTCTTAGATTAATCCTAAGATTTCTCCTGTTTTTGGTGGAAATTTACTCTCCCTTTTTTCTATCTTGATAAATGTCCATTTCTAATATGCTGCTGTATCACCTCGACTCTGACAATAATCAGTAAAACCACAAAAACCTAAAATAAGAAGAAAAAAAAAGGCATGGAGAAAATGTTAATTCATGCATCCAAAACTAAACAAAATACTAATAATCTTGATTTTGCATAGATTTCCTAATTTAGAAACAGTAATAATGTTCTTATTCACATAAAAAAAAACCTAAAAGACAGCAGTAGTTTCTAATTATCATTAGAATAAGAGGGAAACTATGAAGCTATTTCCTTTAACATTTTTATTTGCTCTTAGCAAACATAAACTCTGACATTTGAAGGACCCACATATTTTATGTGCAGAAGATAAAATGAAAAATCTAAAAAAAATCTCACATAATAGAATTAGGAGATGCAACAACCTTCAGTTTAACATCTGTGATCCATTTTCAGCTTTCTAGCTGAACTGAAACATTATTTGTCATAAATTCAGTTTGGAAACAAACTATCTTTGCTTCAAAAATGACAATTGTTTTTCTCATTTCATCACATGTTTGAGGCTTTAATGCCTAAATTATTCAAACGTCTGAATGAAAAGGCTTTGAAGAACATAAAAACATGTAGAGTTATGTAAGATGATGTCACAGTTTGTCAGTGGAGACAAAAAGACCAGGAAACAATAAAAATGTGTTTTTTCCCGGTTCGCCACATGAGGGCGCTGTTACACAAACATAGATAAACACGTAATTGCTTTGAAAAATCAAAGACCTGCGACGTTTCAATGACGCTGCGCTGATATATACAAAGCTTTCACAAAGCACAGCCATTCATTTCGATTTGAGCTGCTTTAAAGCCTTTTTCCCTCTTAAATAAAGAGATTGTTTTTATTATTTTCTTGCCGTTGAAGTGAAAAATGCGGCTCATATGGGCCATCGGTTCCGTCTCCTCAGCCAGAACCTGGATCTGACATTTCCTCTGCGTCTCCGCTTTGTATCGCTTTGACATTTGGAAAAAAACAAAACAAAACAAAAAAAAAAAAAAAAAAAACATGATACTGATTGCTCAAGCACACAGGTAAGATGGAAGAACTGATCCAAATCGCAAGCCGCTGTTTCCATGACAACGTCAGTGTTGACAACACAGTGGAAACAGTTTGTTGTTGTTGTTTTATGGCTCTTTATTCTGAATTTCCATAAGAGAAAGAAAGTTAAATGAAAGAATCTTGTCTTTTTAGCTTTTTTTAATCAGTTGGAGAAAATCATATTATTCTCAGCCGAGTTTAAATGTGTTTAAATGCAAATTTATTATTAATTTATTCAAATCTTGACCAACATTTCAATGTGAGCATTTTGGAAAATTTTATCTAGGAACAAATGAGACATCAGATTTGTTTACTGCTGAGCTTTGAAAGCTGTAGAAAATCTCTCAAAAACAGTGTTTAAGTATTTAAAGAGAAATTTATGTGATACTGATTCAGATTTCCAACTAAATATAGCAAATAATTTTTAGAGTTACTTTTTTTAATGTATCTTTTTATGTATGGCTTTCTACTCAAGGAGCTATATACAATGAGAGGAGCCATTGTAAAAAAAATAATAAAGAAATAAAATAAAACTAGATGTATTAGATGTACTGAAGGAATTTGTTATTGCTGTCGGTATGAATTATTAATTTTTTTTTAATTTTTTTAGATTTTTGTCTAAACTGTCATGACAGTTTAATATGAGGCAGAAAATTTGTGAAAATAAAAACTAGCTTCAGTTTCTTCTTCCAGTGAAATTTAGAAGCAACCAATCAGAGCCAGTAGGCGGGTCTTACTGCTGTCAATCACCCTGCTGCAGCTAGCATAGCCGATTGTGAATGCTGAAGCTAGTTAGCGTAGTCACCGACAGCAGGGATAAACGGTTTTCCTGTAAGTTGTTTCTCTGCATGTTGAGCAGCGAGTACATGAGCATGATTGACAGCGCTAAGACCCGCCTCCTGGCTCTGACTGGTTGCCTTTGGTCCATTTCTTCAGACGGCAGTAACAGTTCAGAGAGGAAGTGGAGGAGATGGATCTTTTCACAGATTATCTCATATTATCCTGTCACAACATGGTGATATTTTTAACATATGTAAAAAATAAATACTTTTTATAAAAGCTACAAACTGCAGCTTTAAGCTCCGTAAGAAAAATATTGCTGAACAGCATTGGAGAAAATACAAAAAATAACAATAATATAAAATAAAATCCAAAACATACTTTTTTCTTTCTTTGTTGGAAGTTTTTTTATTGAAAGAAACTGATTTGGAAAAAATTCATTTGGTTATTTTCCATAACTTATATAAATTATTGTCATTTCCATTTGTACAATACCAAAATTTCCACTGACCTTTATATTTTGGTCTGTGTGATTGTGTAATTTTTAAATATTAAATTATAATCTGATCAGTTATTTGAGTAAACTCTTTACCAAATACTTTTTAACTCCTACTTGAGTAATTTCTTGGTTGGCTATTTTATACTTTTTGATGATTAAAAAACACACATTTGGGGAAACGATAAGATTTAGTTTTGTCTTTTAAAGTAAAACCGCCTTGGACAAACTGTAGCTTAAGTTAATAGAAGAGTCGCCCTCAACTATAAAGCTGTAATTAACGGTTCACTGGTTGAATCTAAAATATGATTAGTGTGAAACAAACGCTCCTCAGAGGCAGATCGCTGAGCAGCAGCACTTTCTCCAAGGGTTCATTTCATCCTCTCTAATCTCGCTCTCCATCATCTCTGCCGTCTGATTGCACCTTTTAGGATTTTATTCATGAGAAAGGACCAGTTTTACTCAGTGATACCTTTTGAAATATTCTCTTTGCTTTCCAGAAAAGGCTTGGCTGAACACTCAGCTTTAGCTCAGACCTGAGAAAAAAAGTTTTGTGCCCAATCAATGAAGCAAAAAGTAAATAAAATACAGACATTTAAAATAAATATGTGGATTAGTAGCTCACATTCACATTTAGTCAGGTTGGTTTAGTTTTTTCCTCTTAATTCATAAAATCATCATTTGGAAACTGCTTATAAACTAAATATCTAGATCCAAACTAAATATAAATTTTCCAAGATCGCAAAGTAAATATTAAGTTTGAAGCTAAATATTTAACCCTTTGGTAATTATTTAGCTTGAAACTGTGACTTTTATAAATATGCTAATTTGTTTTTCTTCTATGAAACCCAAGTCATTGTAGCAAATTAAAAAAGCTAAAACAGACTAATGTTATTTTGAGGCACCACTAAGCTGTTTGAGATCACATATTTAGCCTTGAACTGTTTCACTTATTCTGTGCATATTCCTTTTATAATTATCAATTTTAGTTTGCTTTAAAATGAAAAATGTATGAGACATTGTTGCACATGAATAAACCGATGAAAAGTTATTTGATCTTGTGCATAATTAGTTGTATTTTTAAGTTCCCAGTAACTTTCATTATCCTGTGAGCTTCAGATCACAGCTGGCATCTGGACACACAAACATCTGCTTGAGGTTCTCCTTTGCATCCAATCAACAGGGCACAGATGCTGCTTGTCAGCCGCATCACTCTCACAGAAGGTTTCTCTTCAAACGTACATTTTCTGCTTCGTGATAAGCTTGTTAAACCTCATTGTTCCAAAACATTACTGGCAGAACGACTGGCAATAAAAACGACCATGTGGGACCAATCAATGCTTGGCTACTTTGATTCCCTTCTGCAAACAAACCAGATTTCACGTGGTTTGCGTTCGTCAATATTCCTGACCTGAATACCGTGATGTACTTCCACACCACCCATGTCAATACACAGATTCATTACAGACGGTGAACAGCTGCTAATCTATAATGCTATTTTCAGATAGAAGAATGCAGAACTGAATGAGAGAGGCAATGAGTTGTTTAACTATCAGATGCTGACCTCTTTGTGATTTCATTGTGCGCCGTGTTGTGGCAGCAAAAGTGTGTCATCCTGCAACAGCTTGGGCGCACTGTCGGACGCCGGGGCAACTGGGGCGGACAATTAAAGTTGGGCAAAGCCAGAGGACAGGAAACCATTGGACGGGGTCTGGCATGGTTAAATTGCTTGTGTCTATTTCAGACGATGGTCTCAGCCTCGAGTCTGTGCAGAAAGGAACACAAAAGATTTTTCAAAGTAAGAGAAGGAAGGTGATAAACATGGCCACCTTGAGGCGACAACCGAGACCCAGAACAGGTTCGACTCGACAAGATCGGGGATCGTGCTCTTCAACTGCGTCTTGTCCAGTCTTCTCTGGAGCCTACAGCGACCAGGAGGACGAGTGTCCACTGCGCCGTCAGTCCTCCCCGGTCCTAAAGGGCTCTCTTTCCAGCCTTCGTAGCGCCACCAGTTCAAGTTCAAAAGGCTCCTTCCCTACCCTTCAAGGATCCGTTCAATGTCTTCAAGGATCTTTGCCAAGTCTTCAAGGCTCGCTACCCAACCTTAGGAGATCGATTTCTCAGCTAAAGAGGCGGTCGCTGGGCAGTCTGGAGAACTCCAGACCCAATGAGTGGACTGCAAGTCTCCAAAGTTGCAATGGTAGTTCAAGTGATGAAGATGGCAGCTGGGATACTAATAGCTGGAGCTCAGGGGCCACCTGCCTCTTACGGACCCCCATCCGTCAAGAAAGAAGCCAAGTTTCGAGGGAATCGGACACTAAAAGTTGCCCTGCTGACCAGACATCCTCTAGAGCCAAATCTGAGGACGAAATAATTTACCAGAACATTGTTTTTTCACGTAGAACCGCAAAAAAATCAGAATCCACTACAGCAAAGGTTGTGCAACAAAAAGACACCTCTTCATGCCCAAGTAAGAACGCCTCTACAGTTTCACCACCTCAGCAAGATGAAAAGGCAGCGGACAGGCGTAAATTCTCCCAGTTTTTGAACGAAGTGACCTGCAGGGTGTTGAAAACTAACGGCGAGTCTCCTCAACTACTGCCCACGCCTCTTCATCATGACAAACCTCTGCCAACACCAGCAGTAGCTCGGCTGCCCCTTTACCCCAACCCAATGAATCCTCCGCCTCTATCTACGTCGGCCACAAACTTGTGGTACAGCCCTACCAGCTGTAACCTTCAAACCATCAGGGAATACGACACCAAAGACCTGAAAAAATCCATCCACCAGTGGAGCAAGACACTTCCTAGCTGCAAAATCTTGGATCCTGAGGAAGTGCAAAGGAAATTAAAGGGTGAAAGTCTCTCCAAACCAGAGCACCATGTAAAGATATGTACAAAGATCCAGACGCAGCCGACCACTGGGAGGTTTTATCTGGAGACAGACATTGACAGAGTGAGGCGGCTAGATGAGCTTGTCGCTAATGGCACCCTGGGGAGAGAAAAGAGCCTGAACAGTTTGGAGAAAGGAAAGGAAAGGGGAAACCTGATTCCATGGGAGAGAAATGGAGGGTTGGGATCAGAGAAAGACAGGAAGGAAAGAGAGAAGAGAAAAGATTACCCATGGGAGCGAGATCGAGGAGGAGAGAAAGGAGGACAAAGTGATAAAGAGAGAGAAAAACCTTCCTGGGAGCAAAACCAAAATGCGGAAAGAGGGAGAGAAAAGGACAAGAAAGCTGGATTTCCAAGTTATGAGCATCGTCCGTGTCGGCCATGTCCTGTTTTCAGCTGGCCAGAAGGATTTCCTAGAGTCTCCTACAGGTCTACGTCACTGCCCAGGCCTGTGAATATCTCTGTGAGTACATCCGGATATCCGTACGCTGATCGATTGGTTTAAGGTATCGGCGACTTCTGTCGTTTATTGGCACGGCACACACTGGCAAAAAGGCAATTCAAAATGTTTTCCACCATAAAGAGGTGAGCAGAATACCCTAAAATTGTACTCAAGTAAGAGTAAAAAAGTATTTGGTGAAAAGTTTAATCAAGTACTGAATAACTGATAAAATTATCAATTATTTCATATTTAAATATACATAATCGGAGCAAAATATAAAGTTAAGAGGAAATTTTGCTATTTTAACGACAATAATTCATGTAAGTAACAAAAAATATTAATAAAATGTTTCCAAATCAGTTTATTTCAATAAAAAACTTATGAAACTGCAGGTGTGTGTCTGTCTGGTGAGTTTTTGGTGAAACATGTTTGCTTTTCATTTGATAGAAAACCCAGAAATTTTACTCAAGAGTAGAGCTACTTCAAAATAAAATGACTCAAAACAAGTAAAACGTACAGCATAGTAAAAATATTCCTAAAATCATCAATACACATCAGATGTATTGATCAATGCTAATATTACTAATCAAAGGCAGTTCTGATCAGGTGGAGTTTTTGGTCTGGACTTAAAGGAGCTCAGTGTTTCGGCTGTTTTGCAGTTTAGTTGGGGGCGTTTCCAAAAACGCTCATTCTGAAAAGACTCAGGAGTAAAATCTCATCATCTAGGAATGATTCTGAGCAAAAACAAATCTAAAAAATTTTCTGTAAGAAAAACAAGGAAATTTGGTGGGGAAAAAAACAACTAATTTTTAGAACAATATCAGAAATGTTCTTAAAAAAAAAAATAAAAAAACTCGGAAGTTTCAGAATTCCGAATGTAGAAAATTCCTAAAATTAATTTCAGTAAGTTCTGTGAGTTTTTCTGTGTGTTTATTTGGGTTTCTGTGTGTTTCCTGTCTTCCTGTGATTGCTCCCAGGTGTGTCTCCTGATTACCTTCTGTGTATTTAATGTCACCTGTGTCTCTGTGTCTGTTGGGTCCTTGTCGATTCTGTCGATTCTGTCCCGTCTTTCTTGCCGTCATTAAGTTTCCAGTTTGCTACCAGTTATTGAACCTTCTGCTCTCGCTGTGCTGCCTGGATTGTTGGACTTTGTATTTTTGAGACTTTCATCATTAAATCATCATTTCTTCATTTTCTACCTGGTCCTCTGCATCAAACTCACCACCTCACAACTCATGACAATTTCAGAGTTTTTGGTGGAAATTTACTCCTATCTACAATTACCCTAATACACCGTCGTAAAAATCCCTTTCAAATTGTGGATCTAAAATAAATATCAGGCTTCTTTATTAGATTCATTTAAGGTTGATCTTTTTTTACTTTGGAGTCAACTATTTTGGCCCTCATTGCAAACATTTGGACACTCAGTGTTATAAGCAAATAAAACATTCAGAGGTGATGAATGCGTATTTTTTTCACAGTTCGTTGCCTCCATTTTTCCAGGCTTGCCCTCTGCAGAGAGAGCGGGAGTGTGGATGGAGGGATGGATGGAGGGGGGATTACTCTGCTGTCTCATTCAGTGGCTGTATGAGTCATCCTGCTGTATCATTCACTATGTTTGTAACACCCACACAGCAGCTCGGCTACACACGCTCGCAAACTCTCTCCCCGCTCCCATAAACTGTATGTTCCCGCTGCGTACCTGTGACATTTATTAATACACCTTACTGATTCCTCCACATTAAACCCCAGGGGCTGGCTGGAGCCGTGCCTGCACACAAACACCTGCAATGTTCTCCAAAAACACACATAGAAATGTGATTTTATCACTCATATGTTGACTCTGCACCAGAAATACCAAATATTGTAGCCTATACGCGTCTTTAAATCTTTCTTTCATGCATAATGCATGGCCACAAACAAGACTTGCTTTCCTGTTTTCCTTGCTTATTTGTAATGTTACATTCATGCAGGGTGAATCAGGATATAACTTTACAATAGATGGCTAATAAATATGTGAGTCATTCATTTACAAACACTTTATAAATCATCAATAACTGTTTATTATGCATTAAGTAAGAAGACAAAATCTATCAGTTTCTTGAGCCAAATCTGCCGTCATGCTAAACATTTACAAATATTGTGGCTATAATATGTCACAACATGCATATGAGCTATGCTAATTTACCATGTTTTAATTTAGCATATAATCTCCTTCTCCCCTTTATTTAATGCATAATAAACAGTTATTAATAGGGATGGACGGTATATCGGCACATCGGTATCGGCCGATATTTGTCATATTTTAAAGTATCGGTTTGGTAAATAAAACTGGGCTGATGTGAATAACCAGATTAATTTTATCTTGTTGCCTTCTGTTATATATCAAAAGTGGCGAAATATATAAAATATTGGTAAATATCGGTAATCGGCTATAAGAGCAATATTAAAATTGGATATCAGCCCAAATTTTCAGATCGGTGCATCCTCAGTTATTAATGATTTATAAAGCATTCATAGATTGATTAATGACATTTCTTTAACTATTTATTAGCTATAGGATGGTAAAAATAAGCATAAAGCCCTAAATCCAACTTTGGATCAGTGGATCTATGTCGTGTTCGGGACACTTGGAATCCAAGTTGTTTACCTTTAATTTTTTTTTGTTTTTCTGCGTTTCCAATAAGTAAATAAACCCTAATCAATCACCTTTAGGTACTTTCTCTCTGCATCTGCAGTACAGCATAAACATATCTTTTTTTCTGCTCTGCTCCCCTCCCTCTTCCGTACAGAGTGTAAAATAATGGATATATTTGTCTGCTGAGGCGCAGAGACCCTTTAAACAGCAGATAAGAGGTGCAGCAGCAGATAAATCTGCCTGATAAATGAACGCAATCATTTCATCCCGTTTTCTCCTCCTCCTCCTCCCAGGAATCTGATGGAGAGATGCGGCACGACAAAAGGTAAGCCACTTCCACTTTTACCTCCGCCCTCCTCCCTCCATCACTCCCACATCTCCTCCTCCTCCATTCAATTCGCGGCTCTACCCCTCTCTCCGTTTTCTCCTCTCCCTCTCCGCCGAGTCTCCAGTCAGAATTGGAGGAGTCTTTTTTTTCTAAGTGCAATAAGCTCCGAGGAGGGATCCACAGACACATGATTTTTGTGATCTTATCTTTCTGAAAATGAGGCGAAAAGCTCCTAAGCGGTAAGGCTGTGATCCGGACATGACTGAGTGTAGTTGCTGTGTCACATAATGATTGTTTGTAGCGCGGTTCTTCTGCTGTCCATGTGTTGCACAGTCACAGAGCGTCTGCAGAGACGCAAACGGTGCTGCGATGACGGGAGGATGGGGAGTAAATTCAATTTAACTGCTTGTAAGTCACTGCAGCAAAAACAGCTGACGGTTAGATTCACTTGCAGCAATTTTGTGCTTATTTATTCAATTATTCAATTATTTATCATCTGTTGTCATTAGGATTTTATTAGTGAGCGAATGATGAGGCGCCAAGTGTTCCTCACAGCCCTCAATTAGCTGCTGTATTGACGGGGAAGATGATATCACAGAGCCAATTACAGCTGAACAAGCACATCATGAGGAAGAAAAAAACTAAAAAAAGTTCCTCTCATTATGACCGACTCCTCACCTGGTGCAGACTAAATAAATATTTAGTTCAAAACTGTTTCATTTGGGTGTGAATGAGAGATAAATATCTAGTTTTCAAAGTCAATACAGCTTGTAAGTTTGTAAGAGAAATATTTAACAAAATATTTAGTTTGCATCTAAATATTTAGGCTATAAACAGAATGTGAAACTTGCTAATTAAATGTTTAGTTTGAAATTGTGGCAGTTATGATTAGTTTGGAGATAAATATCTAGTTTTTAAACTGAAAACAGCTTGTAAGTTTGTAAACTAAAAAAATTGTTTGGTAACCAGATATTTAATTTGTAAGAGAATTAAATATTAAATTAAATATTTAGTTTAAAACTGTGGCAGTTCTATATGGATAAGAGCTAAATATTTAGTAACTACATATTTAGTTTGTAAGAGAAATATTTAACTTATACTATTTAGTTTCCATCTAGACATTTAGGTTGTAAACAAAATGTTAAGCTTGCTAATTAAATATTTAGTTTGAAACTGGCATTTATATATAAATGAAAGCTAAATATTTAGTTTGTAGGTAATATTTAGCTTGCTAATTAAATATTCACTTTGAAATTGTGGTAGTTGTATATGAATGTTTTTTTGTGATATTTTCTCTTACACTTCAAAAACGTAAAAAGTTACTAAATATTATTGTCTAGTTTCTGGTGCAAATATCTTAGTTCACTTGAAATAAGGCAAAACTAAATTACTCAGCAAGATACAGTAGCTTGTTCAAGTCAATAATTATTAAAAAGCAATTAAAAACATACTAGTTCTGCTGATTTTTTCCTCTTGTAACATGGAAAACATGTCTTGTTTCTATGTATTGTTTTCAAAATGTCCCCCATTTTTATAAACCCTGGTTTGGCGTTTTTAGTTCATCATTGGTCAATAAATGGCAAGCAGTGATTGATTTAATCAATTTTAAGGACGTATTAACATAAAACAAGCTCCTATTTGTTGATGAAAAGTTAGTTCTAACTTAGTTTTGTCTTATTTCAAGTGTACTGGGATGTTTAGACTCCTGCATTTACTTTGATTTTGAAAATATGTTCTGTTTTTTGTGATCTTTTACAAACTCAAATTCCAAAATATAATTCAAAAATACTTCACTGATCCTAAAGGGAAATTAAATGTGTTGTACATCAAATGAAGTCAGAATCTTCAGAGAGTTATTGTAGAAAGATTCCTCGTAGCAGTCTGTATCACAGCGAATCTGAAGAAGCCTCTGACTGAAGACACTGTTTTCCCATCAAAGTTTTACCGTCACATATGACAAAATGTAAAAAACAGTAAAACAGGTAAAGTAGCTTATTGAGACATTAAAACTTTTATTAGATCTCTACAAATGTTTTACCTACTTTATTAAAACCATCAACACCTTTAAGACGTCACAAATCCACGATTTGAGGAAACTGCCTGAAGTGTCTTTGTTTATCCGTCTGCAGGCTTTCGCTAAGCCAGGCACGTAGCGCGCAGCAGCAGATGCTCTGTGAAGCCTCCCTTCAGGTTCGCCTGGAGCATTTTACCACCTCCTCGCTCTTTCATTCTCCTGCCTAATTATTTCCAAGACAGGAAGATCAGAGATTTACGCAGGGAGGGCCACTGCAGCATCCGAAACGGGTTTCTGAACGACCCGTGTTGGAGAAAACTCCAGAGGGTTTGGAGGTTTTTGTTTCTTTTCTTCAGTGTGTGAGAGAGAAAATGCACCGGTGTTTGAATTTTTAAAATTATTTTTATTTTGACTTGTCACTTAGTCGCTCTTGTAAATCCAGAAACTGTTTTTGATTATTATTATTGTAAAAGTTACACAGTAAAAAATTAACAACAATAATTTGGTTTGTTTAGCCTGTTAAAGAAAAAATGTTTTTCAAATTCATATATTTTCACTCCTATATTTATAATTGTTTGAGCCCAAAACTAACTAACCAGATTTAGATCTGAAATTTAGTTTTTAAACTAAATATTTAGTTTTAAAATTGAATTTTTAGTTTGGAAACTAAATATTTAATTAAGAAGATAATTAGTTCCCAAATAAATATTTAATCAGGAGCAGATATTTAGTTTTAAAATTAAATATTTAGTTCCAAAATACTTATTTTCCAACCTAAATATTTTATTCAGACCTAAATATTTAGCTTGTATCTAAATATTTAGCTATAAGGTAAATTTCATAAATATTCAGCTAAATATTTAACTCGATATTTAATTACAGGCTTGTAGCTATTTTAGCAAGCAAGGCAAATGTTTAGCTTATAGCTAAATATTTAGTTCCAGATGAAATATTTATTATCCAAGCTAAGCATTTAATTTCCAAACTAAATATGTAGCTTAATATGTAGCAAACCAGCTAAATATTTAGCTTGTTTGACTAATTAACATTTCCTGTAAACTGCCGTGTCATGCAGTTGATGTCAGAGAGTCGAGTATAAACTGGAAAAACGCTTTGGGTCGGTTCAGAACCAATCAGAACCAAAACAGTTCAGAACCTTACAATCTTAATTTAAAAAAAACCCAAAGTTTTAAAAAATAAGATTTGTGAATTTAGCGTTTTATAAAGTTGCCATATTTTTATCCTTTAAGCAAACTTGCTGTAAACTAGGACCATGTTGTCACGGCAACAACCCGCTTCTTCCATAAACAGAAACAGATTTGATCACACTTTGAATTTAAACCTACAGAACGAGTCGTTTGTCTCTTCTTTTTACTTTTTACTGTCGTTTTAAAGGTTATGAAAAGGCTGAAGAGCTGCGACTGTTTCAGCAAATGAACAAAATAAAAAATATGTTTCATCAGGGCTTCCTCTGATTAAACATTTAAGGAAGAGGCTGTAATTCTGAAAAATATTAAATTCATTGGGTTTGTTTTATTTTTCAGATCTTAACTTGACGTGACGAATAAGCACGGTTAGAAATGTTTATTTTTATTTAATTGTGACTTTTGATTGTCTAATTCTGTTAGTTTTAATTGTTTTTTACAGTGCGTTTGCTAATTTTTATTAGTTAAATATGATTTTGTTTCAGCTCAATTTTATTAGTTGTAGTAGTTGTTTTAGTTTTACATACTTTGGTTAATTTTTAGGTGGAGAATTCAAAAAGGTCAAAGTATTGTGATTATCTATTGATCGATTATTCAACTATTGGTTGCTGGTTGGCTGATGATTAGTTTAATTAGCTGACTGGTTATGAGGGGGAAATAATTTCATAAAAGGCTAATAAATAAATTAATGAACACAAAACAAATGTTATTATATCCATAATTTCTGTATGTTTTAGTCAGTTTTATAAAAGCATGACAGTTCCAGTTAGTCATAGTCTTTCCTTATTAATTATAAATGTCAGTTTTCATCTTTTTTTTCATTTAAGTTTTCTATATTAAGCTTGTGAATAAGTTGGTTCAGTCAGTTTTGTTTTGAAGGTTTCGAGGGAAGCTTTAACTTCCTGTCTCATGTCTTACACTGCAAAAACAAAGTTTTACCAAGTATTTTTGGTCTAGTTTCTAGTGCTAATATCTTAGTACATCTGAAATAAGACAAAACTAACAAGCAACTTTTCAGCAAGATAAAGGAGCTTATTTTAAGTCAATATCTAAATATCTATTATGACTTGTTGACTTAAAACAAGCTCTTATTTTTTGCTGAAAAGTTACTTGGAAGTTATTTTGAGTTTCAGACATTTGCACTAGAAACTAAACCAAAAATACTTGGTAAAAGTTTGTATTTTTTGCTGTATGGTTTCTGAATAATAAGACAACAACAAAGCAAGTATCTCTTCCAATATATACAGTGAAAAATAGCAGCTGACCAAATGTGCTGGAGCTCCACTTGGGTTGCTAGGTAACGGCTGGGCTGGGGTTGCTAGGTAACGGCTGGGCTGCGGTTGCTAGGTAACGGCCGGGCTGCGGTTGCTAGGTAACGGCCGGGCTGCGGTTGCTAGGTAATGGCTGGGCTGCGGTTGCTAGGTAACGGCTGGGCTGCGGTTGCTAGGTAACGGCTGGGCTGCGGTTGCTAGGTAATGGCTGGGCTGGGGTTGCTAGGTAACGGCGCAGTGCCCATTGAATGAGACTCAATAAAAACAATCCGCCAGTGAAACTGGGACTTTTTCATCAATATTAAGAAGTTATTTACTTAAAACAAGCTCCTATTTCTTCCTCATATGTTTCTTTATGTACAATCTGTTTAATTACGTGGATCAGTTCCTCATGCAAGCCGAAAAACATTCATAAAACATTGTGCTTATACCCAACAGTCGGTTGTCTTACTTTGAATTTTCTCTCCCCTTTTTCTGCCAAAAACAACAGTGCTAATTATCAACTAATGATCCAAAAAATTAGAAAAAAAGATTTGGTAAATTCACTTCTTTGAGCAAAAACCTGCATGAATAACAACAGAACAAGACAAAGATAAAGGCATAAAGTCAGGAGTCGTCCTGCTGTGACTCCCGCTGTGGCGTCTGGCTGCTCTGACCTGCTCTAAAAGCATGAAATGAGCTTCAAACAGCCGTCAAAAACAACCAAAAGATACTTTTCACATGTTTGCATGTGTTTGTGTGCAGGAACTAAGATCATTATCATCTCCAGCTAATTGATGCTGGTATGTTTTATTTTATTATGGATGTAAAAACCACAACTATTTACTGTTATTTGTGCAACTTTTTAAATATTTTTGTTTTACCCTCTTACAGACCCGGATGGCCTGATTGGAGCAGGTTTTATGCAAACATTTTCATGCTTGATTGAAAGACATATTTCATGATTTTTACAACTCCAGCTGTGTTCAAGCTTGCAGTTCATGATAATTATATATGTGTCCATATATAAAATTAGGAAATATTTTGTTACATTTTTAAATTTAATATAAATATCTCTAAAGTAGCACCACAAATTTTATGATTTTGATTGCAAAAACCATTGAAAAATCTATCCTGTACATATGGATATTCAGACACTAAAGGCTTTAGTTGAGGCCCAAAAATGATTTTAAAATAAACTGGTTATTTGTAACTTTTAAGTTACAAATAAGTGAAATTGAAAAATTCCTTATAAATATTTCAAAATGTGTCATTTTGATTGTGAAAAAAATCACAAAACAATTTAAAATCGTGGAGGATAACCTATCATCTATCTGCAGATCCAGACTTTGCTGCTGTCCAGAAATGGTTTTAAAATCAACTGCAAAGTTTTATTTCAACCTTTTAACATTTTTAGATTCCAAGATGTTGTGATATTTGGACATTAAGTTGAGACATAAAGTTTTCCTGTTTACGAGATCCTTGTAGTTTAGGCGCTTGAGTTTTTTATCAGTTATCCTTCTTCCAAAATGTTGATATTGCACATCACTTGCAGTAGTTGCCTCAAGGCAGCAAATCTGGTTGATTAATCACCGTTGTTGCTCCAGTGATTTAATCCCTAGAGCTGTTTTTCTGACATGAACAGGAGACAAACGTGTTTCTGGAGAGAAGACACGTTTTGTATCCCCTCATGTAAAGCCTGAGACACGGTGAGGCAGCTGCAGCTCAGGAGGAAGAGCGGCTTTCCGATCGCTTCCATCCCAAGAGTCCCAAATCCAAATGCCGAAAGGTTGGTGGGTAAAAAACGAAACTCTGCTTTGCCTCTGGTGCAAACATTGCTGCTGTGCATGTGCAGTAATTAAAAGAAAACTATTTTAAAGGTCCAGTAGGTTGGGCATTTATCATATTGTTTATCATTTAGCGTGATAAATTTCTTATCAAAATAAGAATTTAGATTTATTATTGCCACAATAAATTCAAATTAATGCTGTTTAAAAACTTCCAAAACTGTCTGTATTGTCAAGATTTATAGTTTTACCATTTTCTCCAGTGTATGTTCAATAAAACATGAATAAATATCAATAAATTTGAAAATACAAACACTTCATTATGTGGCTGGTGTCCTAAAGAGCACCTTAAAAACTTTATTCACATAAGAGTAGCACTACTTCAAGATATTTTTACTCAAGTAAAAGTAAAAAAGTATTTGGTAAAAAGTCTACTGATTAACGGATCAAATTATCAATCATTTAATTTTCAAAAATTCACCATACGAAGGACCAAAATATAAAGTTAAGTTATAATTTCTGTATTTTAAGGACCAAAATGAAAATAATTCACATAAGTAACAAAATGGGCAAAATTATTTTTTTTACAAATCAGTTTCCTTCAATAAAAAAAATGCATAAAACTTTTAACAGAAACTGCAAATGTGTCTGGTGAATTTTTGGTTAAAATGTTTGTTTTTCATTCAGTTGGTAGAAAATCCAGAAATTTTACTCAAGTAAAAGTAAAAAGTACAACGAAGTAAAAATACTCCTAAATCACTTCCAGTTTACTACAATACCTTCAGTAAATGCACAGACATCATGAGCAGCGTAACATGGTTAGCTAGCAGAGTTAGCAACGGCGTCATTTAGCACAGCGTTAGCTTATGCTAACTGACAAATCATGTTCCTGCTGAACAACAATACCAAACTCAGAACATTTAAGGGGCAGCAGTTATTAGGATTTAGTTGTTTTGATAAAAATGCAACAATATTAACTACCTGAGATGTTTTCCTTCACAATAGTGAGTTTTGCTGGTGGATAATGATCATAAACTTTCATATTGTCTTTACATTTTCATTTTCAAAATGTAGAAGTTTTCTTTAATTACAACCAAATAAATGATTGCACCCAACAAAAACGCAGCTCCAGTTATCCTTCTTGCAGTAATAAGATGCTTAACTATTTACTACAGAAGCTGATGTATTTGTGCTGTGAGTTCAGAGAAGATGGCACTGTGGTCATTAAAGTTTAATGCCCTTACTTGGCCTCTGTGAGCGGCGTGTGTTGCAGGAAGCAGCTCCCATACTGCAGCTTGTTCCCAGTAAATCAACATGCTAAGATATTCTAGTGCAAATATCTTAGGAAAACATATGTTGGCTGTTAGAGATCTTTATGCGTTTTCTCTGGCTCCTCTTCCAGAATTAAGCTGCAGGTGAGGCCATTATTGAGAAACAAGAGCAAAAGCAGAGGATGTGTTATTTTAATCATATCATTTTAACGGTGTTGTGTTTTACAGCCATTTATTGTAGCCCCTGTAAAGCACGCTGTCAAATAACCGTGACAAGTTCGAAGGCATTTCAGATTAATGGGTTTACTCATACTTTTATCTGCACTACACATTTGTCTGAAAACCTGTGAGGAATGCTGACGAAAGGAAATAGTGATTGATTTTCAAATCTTTTGCTGTCAAAATTTGTTCCATTTGCCAAAACAACACCTCACGCACCATAATCTGTTTGTCTCTTAGAGCGTTGTGTCATTTAAAGGTTACCATTTATACTTCTCTGAACAGGGTAGGATGTTTCTGTGGACCATAAAAACATTTTCGTTACATTTATTGCACAACACCATTCTTGGATAATGAGACCACGGCAACCCCAACTCAATGTTTACACTCCCTCTTGAAAATGGGGGCAAACAGATGCGCAATTATACAACCGTACACCTTTAAAAAGCAGAAGTAGAGCCTCCTGCACAACCTACAAGAAGGCAGCAAGTGGTTTTTGGGTGATAAGTCAGCAACAAACCATTGTACAGTGCATGCAGTGGTAAAACCAGGTGACCAAATGTGATGAAACTCAGCTTCGGTTGCTAGGTAACAGGTGGACCTCAGCTTCGGTTGCTAGGCGACAAGTGGACCTCAGCTTTGGTTGCTAGGCAACAGGCGGACCTCAGCTTCGGTTGCTAGGCGACAGGTGGACCTCAGCTTTGGTTGCTAGGCAACAGGCGGACCTCAGCTTCGGCTGCTAGGCAACAGGCGGAACTCAGCTTCGGTTGCTAGGACAGCCTGGGCTTCATTTGGGTTGCTACATTCTGGAGATTTTTTAACCTTATTTTCCAAAGAGTAAACAACATTAAGTTATTGCCATAAAACTTTATAGGTGTTCATTTTTGTATTTTGTTTAATGCTTGGGCTACTTTTAGAAGCAGCAGAGACCCAAATGGACGTACAAAGACATTCAAACTGTGAATCTGCATAACAGGCCCTCACTGTACCCAGCAGGACAGCAGTAATTGTTTGCATATGAGCACACAGCAATTCAGGAACTATTCCTGACCCTTTTTTGTGCTCCTTTCCTGCTACTAGTAGATAAGAAAACAACCATAGTAACAATATTAACCACGCTTCCAGAAACAGCCATTGTTTCTTAAGCCAATGCTGAGAGGCAATTAAAAACAGTAAGAGTAGTCCTGGCATTAGAAGTGGCAGCCAGCAACAAAGCGTTTATTATGGCCTATTGTTGAACTGCTAGCCTGTCCGCTCTGATAAAACATGCTAAAACATGCATAAAACAATTTCTGGGTCTGTTTTGATGCTGTGCCTCCTTGGCTCTCAAGAACACCGCTTAAATATTAAATCCATGAAATGTGGCGAAATGTTCTTGTGACTGTCCTTTTCCACCCGTTGGCGTTTTGAGACAGAGACGAGCATCTAAAAGATGAAAATGTCATCAGCGTATATCTGTTGCAGCTACATCCCATAATGCTCAGAGAGAGTGCAATGAAAGGTAAAGCAAAAAAGAGAAAGTGAAATAATGACTTCTGGTGTGATTTTCTAATAGTAAGGGTGACAAATTTATACATGAATGTTTTATTTAAACATATCAAACGAGATGTTGGCATTTCTGTGTAATAAACTAGAGATGTAAGCTGCAAAAAACTAAATCTTACCAAATAATTTGGTCTAGTTTCTAGTGCAAATATCTTAGTAGATTTGAAATAAGGCAAAACTAACTTACAAGTAACTTTTCAGCAAGTTATATCAGATTGTTATAAGTCAATAATTCCTTAATAGTGATTGAAAAGTACTAGTTCCTAATAGCAGATTATTTCAGCAACATGGGGAAAATGTCTTGTTATAAGTGAAATAATCTACCAATTAACCCACTGAACTCAAAGATCACCTAACTAGAAATTGTCCCTATAGTAACACAAAATCTTAATATGTACAACCTGAAATGAAAATATTAGCCTCTGCACTCACTTATTGTTGTCTTTGTTTATGCTTATGAAAAAGGCGGCGTTGTTTGGTAAATGTGACGAAACCATAAAGGAGCCAGGAGCATTTTGTGTGATACTTTGGGGCTATTTGAAATTTAAAAACATAATACAAATAATTATTGTATTTTAGGTGTTCAGATGCAGTTAGTCAGTGCGGGGCGCAGCACTGCTCACCGCCTCGTCACCATGATAGCATAATGGCACACTTTGTATGGAAATAATATTCTACAAACAAAAGTTCTGCAATTCAACCTGAGAAACTGAAAAATACTCCAACAAACATGAATTTCTCCCATTAAATTTGAATTCAAAAATGCTTTTTTTATCCCAATAAATAAATCAGGGTGTCCAAAGTCAACAGAACCCCAAAAAATGTAGAAAAAATTGGGCTTGATTTAACAAATTTATTCTAAGAAAAACATTTTAGACACTTTCTTTGAAAACTCTTGCTATATGTATCCAAGTTTAATAAATTAAATAAAAGCTGACTTAGGCAGAGCCACGTCTGCAAAGTCTTAACATTTTCTGTTATAAGAAAATTACAATAAATTTTTAATCAGCGTATTAATCTTACCCTGATTAAAAATAAAACGTTTACATGCACCGGTGATGGATAGGCCACATTTTTATCACGCTTGAATTGCAGTTGGGGGTCTGCAGAAAATCGCTCCAAGGGCCACAAATGGCCCCCAGGCCGCACTTTGGACACCCCTGCAACAAAGGGAGACTAAAAACAATCATGTAAGTAGTACTGGTGTTTTTTCTTTCCACTGGTATCTTCAGCTTTACTTAATACACTTATCCATTATTATTTTTAAACACAATCCTTTGGTAAGCCAACTGTATGCGTCACACTTTACAGTAATTAAACTCTCGTTTCCATGCAGCACCTTGCAGACCACAGTTTGAGAAATTCTCCTTTAAAATCTTAAATAAATCTGTTAGTTACAAGACTTAGAAAATAAGACCAAATCTAACTTTTTATGCCACTAAAGCTATGAAATCATGATCTAGACTCTTGGTGATTAGATAACCTTCCCTTTAACTATCTTCACAGCAGCTTTGAGAAATTATGTTTTAGTTTATCAAACCCTGTTAAATTAGAGAAGATATGTGGCCTTCAGTTTGTTCTGCTATGCATTCATTTTTGACACCCATTGTGGAGCAGAGCTGCTTGCAATCCTCTTAACTAAAGTGGATTTTATCCATTTGAAAGAGAAGAGTTATTGTTCATTTAGACATTTTATCACAAGGCATTGCTCGGAAATGTGTGTTTTTGTACTGATAGCTGCAAGTCTCAGCAAATCTGATTTAATAAAGAGAGATGTGCAGCTCATAATTCCAAGTGACAGGTTATTAAGTTCTTACAGCGTGGGAGATCCAGGTTCAAGCCCCAGGAGATTAGCTGTAGTGTGTAAAGTAAATGAATGCAACTGCTCAGACTCTTCCAGCACAACATGTTGATTTTGAATTTATTTAGATAGAAGTATCTCCAAAATTGCTTAAAAACTGAAGATCTGCCAACACAAAGACATAAAAATTAAGAGCTAGCCTTATGCTAAGTGGTTCAAGATTAGCCGCTTAGCTTTTAGATATTCTCGTTTTTTAGCTCATGTAAATTTTGTTTACTGACAAAATAAATCTGCTCTCCACTGAGTTTGTCTTGTGCATCAACTTCCACAGCTGCTGTAAAAGAGCTGCAAGCGATCCGCTTAAGAAAAATGATTACTATCCGTTTGAAGGAAGTTTTTTCTTCATTGTTTTACATTACACACTCACAAATGCATGTTTGCACTTAACAACGAGCCTCAATCTGGCCTTAATGAAGAGAGATGCTCACCTCACGCTTCAAAATGGCGGATTATTACATTTTTACAGTGCAGGAGATCCAAGTTCAAGTACCAGCACTGGTTCTGCAAAGCACAAAATAAACTAATGCTATCAGCCAGACGATGACACAGCAACATTATGACCATGAAAGTATTTAAAACAAGGATGTCTCTAAAATTATTTTTTTTAAATTTATGTTTCTGTGGTGAAATTTTCCTCTTATTTGTTTCACTTTTGGACAGTTATGATGAGTAACCATTTCAACAAAGTGTTTGTTGCTTTTTAACAACTTTAAACAGCTTAATTAGCATCTCAAAGACTTAAATAACTCCTGAACTACGCCCCCAAATCAAAAGGAAATTAAGAGCAAGGTTTCATGGGTTCAAAGAGCAGAGAAAGAAGCAGGATGTTCAAACCACCACGTATCAAATCCCCTACTCCAGCATCGCTCTAATAACACAAACAGATTTAAAAAGTACAAACGAGGTGGATTAGCAGTGTTTGCCAAAGGCTGCTGGTATCATCCAGGACATGTTACTGTTGAATATCATCGTCTCTGCTGCC
The DNA here is from genome assembly GCA_903066825.1 of Alfaro cultratus. Lineage (NCBI taxonomy): Eukaryota > Metazoa > Chordata > Actinopteri > Cyprinodontiformes > Poeciliidae > Alfaro > Alfaro cultratus. The sequence goes on along the minus strand of CAEFZX010013165.1, from coordinate 52,978 downwards.
TGAAAATTTAGCTGTTAGCATGCCGCGTTAGCATCTTCAGTCTTCAGTCAGAGGCTTCTTGAGGTTTGTTGCGAGACTGACTGCTACCAGACATCAACATCCACAATGACTCTTTGAATAAACAAAATTCTATGAGTTAAGATAACATTTATCTCCCTTTTGGATGGTATTATTGAATTGAATTGAAGACAAATTTCAAAACAAACTGTCATATTGCAAAAGCCAGAGTCCCCAAACATTTTACTCAAGTCAAAGTAGCACTACTTCAACATATTTTCATGTTGGAGCAAGTAAATACTCAAGTAAGAGTAAAAAAGGTATTTGGTGAAAAGTTTACTCAATTACTGAGTAACTGATCAAATTATCAGTCATTTAATATTTAAATCAGACATCAGACAGACCAAAAAATAAAGTTAAGAGGAAATTTTGGTATTTTAAAGAACCAAAATGACAATAATTCATATACGTAACAAAAAATAGCAAAATCAGGCATTTTCCTAAATCAGTTTCTTTCAATAAAAAATTAACGACAAATTTAACAAAAACTGCAGCTGTGTGTCTAGTGAACTTTTGGTTAAAATATGTTTGTTTTTCATTCCAGAAATGTTACTCAAGAAAGAGTAGAGAAATACTTCATAATAAAATTACTCCCGTAAAGGTAATTGAGTAAATGTAGCTAGTTGCTACCCTAGAGATGACCTTAAACAAAGCAACAGATTTGGGAAATTACATCATGTTATTACATTATATGTTAATTTATTTGCTGAGCTTTTAGATTTCCTTTTTATGTGTTTTTGGTTTTAAATTTTTTTTTAAAATACAAAAGGTGTATATCTTTAAAAATGATCTGTAAGCAATTCTCTTAACTAAAACAGATGCTCTACATTTGGAGAAGCGATTTTTTTTCCCTCTCTGCAAACATCATGTCGCCTTGCAAACGCATGTTTGCACTGATAGCAACAAGTCTCCACTTCATCTGGCTAGATGAAGAGAGACGTGCAGCTCACGCTCGCAAGTGACAGGTTATTAGGTTCCTACGGTCCAAGTTCAAGCAGATGAAGCAGAAACTCACATGCATTAATCATAACTGATTTATTGAGAAATAATCTCAGAGGGCGGCTGGTCAATTTCTCTGTACTGCGGTTTGCTGCTGCTGCATTAACATCCTCACAGCAAGACAAATCGTTTCCCAATTCATTTTAAAAGTGAACATAAGACAAAAATGTTCTATTTAGTTTTCATATCTTTTAAACAGGTGATTAAAGATGTTAGAAAATAAGTTCAAATCTTTATTAGAAAGTGCAAATTTCAACATCAATTTTTTTTATTTGTTGAATTTATGCAATTGATCCCAGTCCGTCATACTCTGCAGACTCATGTTCTGAATGCAGATAAAATCAGTCTTTCTCTGCAAAGAATAAAATGTGCTGCTGAGTCTGTGAGACTTCAAAGCTGTTTTTCTCTGCTCTCTTGCCAGGGTCATCACAGATAGCCGGCAACTATCTGGCTCCCCAGGCAAGACTTAAAGCTTTGACTATTGGTATGCGGTTAGAATTCAAACCTCGGTTCGGCATTCAGTCGAGCAGCAACAGCAGCAGCAGAAGTAACAGCCGCACACACATGCAAGCTGAGGCAGAGCGAAAACTATGAAAAAGATATATATTGGCAAAACAGCCCTGAAAAGCCAGAGAAATGGATGCAAACATCCAAAAAGAAGGTAAGAAAAATCAGCTTGGACCGTCGTTTTAAACTTTAAACATTGTTCTCATTGTTCATCTGCACATCTTCTATTATCCACCATCTGCTTCCAGTTAAACAAATAAACCATTAATCTGATTATGGTTCTTACTCTAAATGAAAAAGTGAGGAATCTAATGAAATTAGGGTCATAAGCAGTGGCGCCCCTAAAGGGGGGGATAAGAGGAACCATGACCACAACTGTGAAAAAAAAAACAACAGCTATCTCGCTGATTCTGCTTTGTTGTCTTTCCAACTGATTGTTTTGTTCTTGTGAAGGTTTGAAATACAGGCAAAGCTAACAGGTGAAGCCAACATGTGAAGCTAACAGGCAAAGCCAACATGTGAAGCTAACAGGCAAAGCCAACATGTGAAGCTAACAGGCAAAGCTAACAGGTGAAGCCAACATGTGAAACTAACAGGCAAAGCTAACAGGTGAAGCCAACATGTGAAGCTAACAGGCAAAGCTAACAGGTGAAGCCAACATGTGAAGCTAACAGGCAAAGCTAACAGCTATTTTGCTGATTCTGCATTGTTGTCTTTTCAACTGATTGTGTTGTTTATTCATACGTTTGAAATAAACCTAATCTAACATGTTAAGCTAACAGACGAGGCTAGCAGGTGAAGCTAACAGGTGAATATAAATATTTTGCTGATTCTACTTCGTTGTCTTTCCATTTGTTTTTTTTCTTGCGAAGATCTGAAATAAACTTCAGTCAATATGCAGAAGTTTAATAATAAGCTAATATGTTTATTTCAGACCTTTTCTTGCGAAGCTAAGAGCTAATATATAAAGCTGTTAGCTTCACATATCATATTACTGAAGCTAATAGTGAAGCTATTTTGCTGATTTTGCTTCGTTGTTTTTCTATATGATTGTTTTGTTCTTACGAAGGTCTGAAATAAACCAAAACCTAAAGTTGACAGGTAACGCCAACATGTGAAACTAACAGGCAAAGCTAACATGTGATGCTAATAGGCGAAGCTAACAGCTATTTTGCTGACTCTGAATTGTTGTCGTTCCATCTGATTGTTTTGTTCTTACGAAGGTCTGAAATAAACCTAAAGCTAACAGCTGAGGCTAATGTGTGAAGTTAACAGTCAAAACTAACATTTGAAGTTAACAGGTGATGCTAACTGTTGTTTTGCTGATTCTGCATCGTTTTCTTTCCATCTGACAGTTTTGTTGAATGTCTGAAATAAAGATGAATCACTGAATTGCCTTGATGCTGAAAATGTGTTATATAAATAAAATTACCTCACCTTACCTAACAGGTGAAGCTAACGTGTGAAGCTAACCGTACCTCTTGGTTGGCTGTGCAGAAACTTTGAGAGATGTTGTGACTCAAATATCCATTAGTTCAGCTAAAAGTAAAAAATGATGCATCACTGGGTTTTCAGTTAGTGAGTTTTTATTGTAAAATCTTAATTTTTCTTCCATTTGACCATCTAGTTAAAAGCAGAAGCACAGAAAGCTTCTGTTCAACACTGTTAGACGTCTTTGTGACTCACCAGTGGTGTGTCTGTGGCAAAAATCCTGTCCTCTACATTCTGAGATTGGATTAGGCCGATGTGTAATGAAATTCACCGCTACACCAATGGGAGATTGGGAGATGTTTGTCCTGGTCATGCCGCCTCACCCTGAGTGGAACATTTTTAGTATTCTTCCTCCATCCATCTCCTCCTTCACATCTCTCTAAACCCAAACTGAGTTACATTTCATCTGTACTTCACTCCCTCTGCCTTTCTCTCTCTGTTGTGACGATGAGATTCTCCTAACCGCCCCCTAACATCTGTTCAGCTCTTTCCACGACCACAAGGACGACCTCCGCAAGCGCCTGTCGTACACCACACACAAACTAGAGATGGTAGAGACAGAGTTCGACTCCACCCGGCAGTACCTGGAGACGGAGCTGCGGCGCGCCCAGGAGGAGCTGGAGAAATTCACAGAGAAGCTGCGCAGGTGTGTGTGTGATAATAACTTAATCATGATGTGCTATGTCAAATTACTGCTTGGTAGCACAAACAACCTGCTTCTGTTTTAGGCCCTGTTTACACGACAACAATTTCTGGTGAAAATGGAAGTTTTGCTGTGTTTGTACTGTACATTTACATGAAACCACCAAATGTTTCCTCTGACACCGGCACAGTTTGAGAACGGGTTCCAGAGTGCAATGGTTCTGAAACGTACCGGTTTTTTCTGTCAGGGAATCTATAGCTCATGCATAGTATGACACAAAACATAGCTGCTTCCTACAATCCACAGAAGAAGAAGAAACTACTGACTGCTGGTGTTACTACAATTCGTGTTTCCCCATCAGTTACGGTTCCTCCAGAGTCTCTTCACCGCCAGGTGGCAAAATACACCTGTGCTTGTTCAAAGCTCTTATCTAGAGAACTACGGACACCGTGAAGCTCAAACAACATTTCAGCAAAGTTATCCCACTTTTTTAAAACTGCGCCCTAATCAGACACATAGTGTGTGTGTCTGATTAGGTACCTGATGGGGAAACACGAATCAACGAGCTTTCAAGTAGAACTTTTTTATTTTTAAATAGATGCGCACTTAGTTCTAAGGAACCTAGCACCAACTAGTGGTGTGTTAACAGAAATGGAACAAAAATTCAATTTTCGTTGTATCATTGCCTTAGTATTCTGTTCTATGGCCTCACATTCCTGCCAAAATCTGAGACAGATATAAAACTAATAAAATATGCTCGTTTGTTGCTGGGGTTTTTTTGTGTTTTTTTTTTTACATATTTGTTAAAACTGTCACTATATTGTGACAGTTTGCTATGAGATAAATTATCTGTGAAAAAAATAAATTTCCTGCAAGTCTTACCTGCGATACTGAAAAAGTGCACCGACTAAAGAACAGCCAATCAGAGCCAGGAGGAGGGTCTTAGCACTGTCAATCATGCTCACGTACTCCCTTAACTTAGAGTTACAGGAAAACCATTTATCAGCCGTTGTCAGTGGCTATGCTAACTAGTTTGAGAAGTCATAACATGCTACACCAGCTGCAGGAAAGAGAAAGGAAAGCGAGGATAAGTGGTGATTGACAGCGCTAAGACCCGCCTCCTGGCTCTGATTGGTTGTTTTTAGTCAGCACTGGGAGAAGGCAGAGAAGCTTGATTTTTTAATTGATTATCTCTCATACCTTAATGTCACAATATAGTGACAATTTAGACAAACATATAAAACTTTTCTGGTTTGTGTCCATAGTTTTAAAAGAAAATGTGCTAAATAATAATAATAAACATCTTCAAACAAGTCGTTATCAATGTTCTTAAGCCTTATTTTAATCATAACATATATTTTAACAATTGTTTTACCAGTAAAACCTGGTCAATAGGACGTGACCACGAAAACATGGCAAACAAAACAATTAAATCATCATAAAGACTTCATGCAATAATTTGAAAGAGGTTTAAAAACACCAGCTATGAATTCATTTAAACCATTTCTAGGGAGAGTTTTAAATCAGTTTCAGTGACTTTTGCTAATTATTCCATAACCAAGGAGTAGCGTAAGAAAAAGCGTTTATATTTTTTATTTCACTCCTGCCTGGAGACACGTTTCCCAAGGCAGCCTTTTAAATAAATGATCTTTGCCACAAGAGCAAAGCAAAACGTTCAGCTTAAATGTGAAATCAGAGTAAAAATAAAATCTGAGAGGAGACCGCTACACCTTCACAGGACAGGATGTAGCATAATTTAGCTTATTAAATTAGATTAATCTTATTAATATTCCTCTCAGTCTTATGATCTCTAATCACTCTGCAGGATTAAATCTTGACCTTTGCATTAAGTGAATTAGCACTAAAAATGTACTTCAGTTAATGATTGTATCAAAAATCTATGGGAATCAGCTTAATTTTATTATTAATCACATTAAGATCTAGAGTGCAGTGAAGCATTTCCTCTCTCTTTACAGATTTCTTCTGTTTTTGCCGCAGGTGTTATTACAATCAAGGACTTAAACATGTAATAACTACATAAAAGATTTTACTGATTACTGTTTTTAAAGTTTTCACAAAATAAGCTTCTTCATATAGGAGACATTTTGACAGATAATTTGTTAAAATTCTTTGATTTCTAATTTGAAGTAGCTTTTAGAAAAAGCAGCTAAATTAGGTGAAAGGTCAAACTTTAGTGTTAATAGATGAAAAAATAAAAAGGGAAGATGAATGGAAAAAAGTTATTTTTCCACCAATGTGTTAGTATCCAATTTAAATTTTTAGTCCAGGTTATAGAATTTTAATGCCTTTAAAGGATTTAAGTGACGTTTAAAGGGAGCCAATTACGCAAAATTCACATTTTGTATTTTTTTGTACTTCCATCTGGGTATCTACTGCTTCTAAAAACCCACCAAGACAGTTTTTGGTGATAACAGAAAATGAGCCGTTTCATAAATGTCACAAATAAGCAGGAACTCCCTGTTACCTAGCAACCCAGCAGAGTTCTGCCCGTTACCTAGCAACCTGAGCAGAATTCCAGCACACTTGGTAAGCTGGTTTTACTGCTGAGTTCAATGATTCCTGGAAAAGACAAGTGTTTTGTTGTTAACTCTTGATCCAGAAACAACTTGCTGCATTCTTGCTGGTTGTGAAGGAGGCACCACTTCTGCTTTTCAAAGATGTATGGTTGTATAATTGCGCATCTGTTTGCAGCCAAACATTTTCAGATGCGAGTGTAAACATTGATTTGGTGGGCGTGGCCAGCAGCAGCTTATTTGGATTTAAAGTGACAGATCCCTAAAACAGACAGGCAGAACTGAACAGACTAAAATCTCATCATCCAAGATTAATTTTGTACAAAAAAAAGTAAAAAAACATGTTTTGTATCACCATAGATCTGTACTAACCTGTTCAGGGAAGCATAATTGGTCACCTGCAAGCTTTGAGTTCATTTACCAGCTTGGTAAATAAACTTCAAAAAACAAGATTAAAAGCACCAGGATAGTGAAATAGTTTAATGTTTTCCGCAGCCACAGTAAAAATCAAAGCGATGAACCTGCTCTCTCAACAAACATTCCCATTTTGGCAAAAAAAAAAGGGAGAACGCAGATAAAAGCTGTATAAAAAATGTTCAGTCCCTATTTATTATTGACTTTTAAACTCTAGAACGGTTCTGATTAGCTGATCTCTGTCGCCGCCCTCAGCGTTGCCTCTGAAGATGACAGATTTTATTTCCCCTCTTTCTCCTGGCTTTACTTTGTTATGTCCAATTAAAATCCTTATTCTGCCTCTCGCGCCTCTAACAGGCCTGAGTTTTACGGCTTGTTTTGTTTATGGTCTCCTGTGCCCACACTCCCCAGATCTGTCCGGTTAATGGAGCCATAAACGGCAGTTTATAAAACACATGAGTTAATATTATAATATGTGCTGAATAAAAAGGCGAGGTGGTAAAAGAAATGCTTCGACTGTAACTATTGATCCTTGGATGTTTAATAGGAATACTGAAAGCAAGCCAGGGAGAAAAAAGGCTGCACAAAAAGCAGAAAACAAAAACTTTTACTTTTTACTTGCTTAAATGTGGTTGTAACTGATAGATGTGGGCAGAAAGAATCTCCTGTAGCTGTCGGTGTTACAGCAGATCAAAAAAAGCCTCTGATTTGTAGCACTCAAATCTCATAAAGCCAAAATTTGGGTTGAGTATCTTGAATCTTTGCACAACAATCTCCAGTTTTATAACAGTCCCCATTATACTAAAGTGATGCATGGATGACATTAAAAAGCTTTAAGAAAAACCAACTGTATCACATAGAAGTTGTGTTTCCATTGACCGTATAGTTGCGCAATTTGGAATTATGAAAATAAACATTCTTCATGGAAACACGCAAATTTAGAAAAAAAAATGTTTTTGTGCTTTATGAACTCAAAATTAGTTCATTTCACAAAACAGAAACAGTTTTTTCACATCACATCGATCATGAGACCAATAACCGGATGTTGCTACTGGCGGAAACGCCAAAAAAGACGACAGGAAGTAGTTGGAGGATTATGGCGCAGCTCGTTTTTAATCACTTAAGCTTATTGACATGTAATTTTATTTTAATTGTGTTTCTTTTTTAATGGAAACGCTGAAGTTGCAAAATTGTTTTTTATTTTGACAAAGTTTTGCTAACATAGAAGTCCAGAAATCTGATGACCACATTTTTACTCACTGCTTCTGATGTGTCATCAGCTGTTTAGAAGCTACAAATAACATTTTTTTCCTAGTCTGTGAATGCACCAGACCTATCTAGTTGCACTAACTTCCAGTGGAAGAATACTCAAAGTTAGATATTTTCTGTATCAGTGGAAGAAGAGAAAATAAAAAAGCCGTTAAAAGCAGCATAGACAGGGACATATGTACGTACCTTCCTTTTGTTGAGAGAAAATTCCAAAATTTGAGATTCCAAATCACCCAAAAAATCTCTCAGGGCAAGATTATTATCATTATTTTATTTAATTCTTTTTATGAATGCTTTAGTTTATATTTTTCTTGTTCTTTATTGATTTCTCTGTTTTCTTTGGGGGTTTTTAGGATCCAAAGCAGTTACTCGTCTCTTCAGAGGATCAACCAGGATTTAGAGGACAAGATGTGCAGGACGGTAGGAAAACCTGATATTTTATAACATAAATCTCACCTTATTTAACTTTAGAAAACATTTCTGTCAAAAGGTGCAATCAAAGTCTATTGATTATATATTTAATAGATTGGTTTTGACTTTCCCTTCTTGTTCAGCTTCTCGGTTTTTACATAAAAACATTTCATTGTTGCTTTTTAATGTCTTCATTCTCTGACAGTTTTCATATCTGAAATGTTTCTTTTCAAAAATAACATACATTATTTTGATCAAATGTGCTGAATTTTATTCAGATGGAATATAAATTTAAATTTGTAAACATAAGTGCTTTGGAAATGTGTGTGTTTTCATAAGAAAATACCTCAATATTAAGCCATTGTGAATATGTGTTGTGTTGTTTTTCTGGTATTTTCAGGGGGAAAAAAGTATTTAGTATAATTTTGAAAGGCACATCAAACATATCTATCTACTCTGGGCTGGAATTACTTCAGTCAAAAACATGAAATTGTCCAGTTACCAGGAAACCAGGAAAGTGTTAGTTTCTGTTTTTCATCTCTGAGGTTACAGTTGCCTTGGCAGCTTTTCTTTCCTGATGTTTCATGATTGTTACCCTCACAGATTTAGCATATCTGCAGCTACATCACCACATTGTGTCTCTAAACTGTGTGAAAATCCCAGTAAATCATCAGTTTATAATGATTCACATTTAAACCATGTGATTGGCTGATTTTCTGTTCGTAATAAAAGCCACATGAGTGCAGAAAGTGGACAATAAAGCTGAAGGCCATGAATGTCATGTATTTAAAGGAGAAGCCACTGAGTTTGGTTAAAATACACAAATTTGAGTTGTTATAATCAATTGTTATGGTTTGGCGACTTTGACCTCATGTCACATCTACACTTTACTGGACAGATTTAAAGGGACAGCACAATATTTTGGGTTCTGACTGGTTCAAGCTCAAGTTATTTTTTTTTCTAATTGGGACAATATGTATTAATGAGCATTTACACATACTCTAATCTTACTCTACTTAAGTTATTGTGCATAAATTTGGGGCAATAATTACAAAACTACAGAACAAAAAGAGCAATAGGTTTGTAGAAGTTGCTAACCGCTGGTCTAAGCGAACATAATTGGGAATTAGAACATTTTTATCAAATTTTCAGGGTGTTTTGGTTCGATTGGGGACAAAACAATTGATTGCATCGATAATTTCAGACTGCAACATTTGTTGCATTTTCAGCTGCTGCAGTTTGCTTTCACGCCGAGTCAAACCAACCAAACCAATTGAAAAAGCTGTTCCCCTCCTCGACTGTGGGGGCGCTGCACCAAAAACTACTGAAGGAAATGACACAAAAACCTCTGAAGAAGACATGATCACAACTTCCTTCTTTACAAAATGTGAACAAAAATTTTGTAATTTCAGATTTTAGTGGTTGAAGGATTTCTCTTTTGGCTTTGATAAAAAAATAAAAAAAAAATGCAAGCCATTTCACAGCCAAAACACAAAATCTTACCAAGTAATTTTAGTCTAGTTTATAGTGTAAATATCTTAGTACACTCTAAACAAGATAAAACCAACTTTGTAACTTTTCAGCAATATACAGCAGCTTATTTTGAGCAAAATTCCTTAATATTAATAAAAGTTTTGTCTTATTTCAAATATACTGAGATATTTGCAGTAGAAACTAGACCAGAATTACTTGGTCAGAGTTTGTGTTTTTGCAGTGTTCTCCCACTAACAGTAGACTATATGTTCATCATCTCTGGGAGGAAAACTGGAGAAAATGCATGTATGAATATGGAGAAAATGTGAACTCCACAAATAAAAGCCCCAACTAAGATTTGTTTAAACTTTTGTTTCTATCCACTGAGGTGGGCAGAGTACCCAAACTGTAGGTGTGTGTCTGGTGAATTTTTGATTAAAACATGTTTGTTTTCCATTCAGTGGGTAGAAAATCCAGAAATTTCACTGAAGTAAAAAGTAAACAGAATTTTTTTTCAAACTGTTACTCAGGTAATTGAGTAGATGTAACCTGTTACTAGCCCTGCATCTCCCATAACTGTTACTCATCTTTAATTTAATGAGAAAACTATCAGTCATGTTTGCATGAATGTGCAACTTCACATAAAAAAAATCAACCTCCCAGTTTTCAGATTTGCTCAGACGAGTAAAGAAAAAGAATCTTACATTTGTCTAGCCCTGTTCTCACACTTTAATCAATGACCCCATTAAATCTTTTCATCTGCGACTCTTTGGAAAAACCTAAAATGACGACCAGGATGTTAAAAACTGCTAAGGTAGAAAGAAAAACCTAATGAGGATAAATACAAGCACCTCATATTCTGATATAATACAGAGATTATAATAAATGATATACTCTAACAATAAATTAACATCTTTTCTGGATAACAACTGCTCTCCGCTGCATCTAAGAGATTAGAAACCCGCTCAAATCAATTCGGCTCACCTGTTCAGCTGCAGAAACACACTCATCTCTCACAGCAATTACACGATCAAAGGTGGCTTCGTGAAATCGATGTCTGAAGTAATTGTTCTCAGCTGCTGTGCAACCTTGTTAGGAAACTGTGAGAGTTAACAGCTCAGCTCTCTGATCAGAACAGGTGAGGCGATTTTCAGCCGTTTTCCTCCCAGTTTTAAACTATGGACGCCCGGCATGTTATTGTTTACGTCTGGAAATGTCGCGCATGCGTACAACGCTGTAGGGCAAAAAGGCCGATTCTTTCAATCGACATCCATTATATCCGCGCTGGCGCAGTAGAACGATTCCGTTAGCTAAATGGAGATGTAGGTAATAGTAATTTAGTCCAGTGTGCCACAGCAATAGGCAAAAAAACCTAGAAAATCACTAAAGCGCAACTAAAACCCTCTATTTTCTCGCTTTCTGTGTCGGCTAAGCTACACACAGCCTCGTTGTCATAGCAACAGACAACAACGCCACTATGAATCAAGATTCAACACCAAAATAAATAAAATCACTCAAACATTTCCCGCACAAGTAACAGAACATTCAGTCCGTTACAGTTTTATGTTTTTAGGCTCGATTGTCAATAAGTGATTCCCTGTGTTAGCTTAGCTACCGCTGCTGGTAGCTAAGCTAAGAGTAGCTTAGCTACCTCTGCTAGTAGCTAAGCTAACACAGGCTCTTGATTAGCCAGTTTAAACACCAGCTCTACTGATGATCGGTCAGAGTTGATAGGTGGCCTGTTTTTATATTTTAACTGAACCGAAACACTGACTTTCTCATCACATCTACATGTCATGGTTGTCATAGTAAGCTAGCATAGCTACTACCTCCCTCACCCTTGCATTTATTTTCTTAGTTAAAAGTTTTTCCTGATGTTGCTATCTACATAGTTTTCGTAGAGTAGCAAAGCACTGTGTCCCTTTTTCTTTTATATATCAGGCATACATTTAAGATTTACCGTGTAATATTGATAACCTAACAGAAAAAAAACGATAGTACATAAAGCAAGCAGTCACTGGTCATAACTTGTATGAAAATTTAATTTGTAAGAATAAAAAACTTTAATGAGAAAGTGAAAACTGATTTCCACAAAATAATTACATTTAGGTATAAATTTATGCAATCAATCTACCAGATTGAAGTCTGGGCTTTAACTAGGCCACTCCAGAACCTCCACATTGTTGTTTTCAAGCCATTTAGTTCCAACTGGACACTGGAAACGAAATATCCTCTTAGATTTCCATATATCTTACTGCATTAATTTTACCTTCACTTATTTGATATGTAATTTATTCGTCAATATTTAGACTTTGTTTTTTTAGATAAATCAAAATATTTGTTTTTGTAGAAAATATATTTCCACATTAAAGTTGGGAAGATTTTTTATGATTTTTGTTGCTTTTCTTACATTTTTTTTCCCCAATACAAAATCTGCCATTTCTAGTTATCTATGTCTCAAAGTGCAGCTGGTTAATATTTATTGCTTTGTTTTATATGAATAGACTGAAAGCTTACATAATTTTCCTTTCATTTTTTATCACAACACTCCTCATGGTTTATTGTGTTCTAGTGATGTGAAGATGATTTTGACTTTTCAAACAGATTATGTTCTGAGCTGAAGTCCTTCATACCAGGAGACGGTAGCCTGTGAGATTTATTTTTATTTTTTACAGTCAGGCCTCACTGGGTTTGTCATCTCTTTTGATGTCATATCATGCAATGACATTTTAAGGTTAGAAACATGCGCCTTTTTTAGAAAACAGCACCAGAAACCAAATCAAATCTGACATTTTATCAAAAGATCTGATGGGTCAGAACTGCAGAGGTCAATTGAAAATAATAGCAAAGAATAAATTATATTTGTAAAGAGCAAAGTGAGAAATGAGAAGAAGTGACAAAATGTCTGCAGAAATGACTGAGAAAATCATCCCAGCTTTGATTGGGATGTGAGTAAAATGCATAAATTAGCATTTCTTCAAATAATCACCAAGCTTAAAAAAATCTAGTTTTAGTAATGCTTGGTGATTTGTTATTGTATCATTTAGAAATTTGGAGCCTCTCTTTTCAGACGCTGTTTATGCATGAATAAATTTACATTCTGGTTGCGTTTTTATCTGCTGTGTCCAAAATATATTCAGCTTTTACTTAAGAAAATGTAAAAAATAAACAGAACACAGACTGTATAAACAAGGAAATATGAAAAGTAAAGGCTTTAATGTTTAATTTTGCACAAACAATTTATAATTAATACCATGTTGGAGCTGTACAGGCTGAAAATCGTTTTTTTTTCTCCTATTCATCGCAATCTGTTGCAGTTGGTCAAAATGTGTACAAATCATGGTGACTGAGATTTTACAAAAATATATTCAAAAACTAACATTGTGAAACCCATGACTTGGTTACAGAATAATACATAAAACTTTACAAAAATGCAGAATTTATAAGCACTTTAAAAAAATTACCTAAACTCTTTTAAGACAACAAAAAATCAAATACTTAATTTTTATTCTACATTTAAAATACTAAATTATGTTTGAAAAAAGAGAACAAGTCTGACGCATTTTGTAAAAAGGTTTAGTTGAATGATGAATTTATTGTAAAATATTTATAAAAGATATCAGTTCATAGAAGCAAAAAAAAATATTTGACCCAAAGTGATCTTTGTTTTTTTTTTTATTTTTATTTTTTTTACAATTTTTATTGCACTGAGACACAAACCTTCTGCGATGAAAACAGATTTAAAGTTTGAAAGTAACAAAATATTCTCCTGCTGCTGCATATATGTTTTAAATTTTCTTTAAAACCAACTCAATTTAGTTAGAATTACACTTTTCTTATGAGTTTGCAGGAAATTGAAGCCTGTTTAGATTGTAATCGCCATAAAAAGTTGTAAAACATGGCTGCAGAACAATAGGTCATAATCACAATCAGAACTTCAGTTTATTTAACACAAATGACGTAGAAGTCTGCATCCATTAAGATTAAAATTACACCTCTGTGCAGAGTTTGGAGAAATGTCAGAATAAAGAATCATTAGTCTGATTTACTGCTAAACATGGCAGATTTTTATGCTGGCAACCGGAGACGTTTTTCCTCTTTCTGCCTTAAATGCTTGGCAGGTTTTTTTCTGCAGACGTTTGGCTGATGAGGAGCAAAGGGGAGCAATCCTCCCAGCGTCAGCAAACTTACTTTACATAAACAGCGCAGGGAGTCAAACGCTCCACTGGGAAGGTTTGGAAGTGTTGGGATGAGCCTAATTAAACTTAAGGGCATAAATGGGTAGCTAAAGATACAAAATATGTTGGAAAAATGGTAAAAGCTTTAATATTTGCTAAAAAGAAGTGTTACAACCATTCTGATTGAGAAAAACAAAACCAAAGCAACATAGAATAGTAATAGAAAATGAAAATACATCTACTAACTTGTCCATTCACAATAAAAAGAAAATGTGAAAGAAAATTTTTTATTTATTTTTTTGTTGAGCATAGCTGTATTTCTGCTGACAATGTAAAATTGCGCAATTTCACTGCAAAACCAAATTTTTTTATCAGATAGATGTAGCTATCCAGATACGCTGGCACAGATCAGACTGGTCCAAATAACTAAACAGATTGTACAAAAAGAAACACAATGTGGGAAAAAACAGAAAACCTGACCAAGGAATTTTAATTGTAACATGTTGAGTCATATTCCAAGGGCACTGCGCCGTTTCCTAGCAACCCCAGCCGAGCCCGGAATGTTACCTAGCAACCCAAGTGGTGCTCCAGCACGTTTGGTCGGCTGCTCTTTTTCACTGTTTTGCTTTGTTGTTGACTTACTATTCAAAAGCCACCATCAAAATAGTATTTTTGGTCTATTGCAAATATTTTAGCACACTTGAGGTAAGACAAAACCAGCTTACAAATAACTTTTCAGCTTGTTTTAAGTAAATAATTCCTTAAAATTGCTGAAAAAGTACTTGCTCCATTGGCAGATTATTTCACTTATAACAAGACATTTTTCCTATATTATAAATTAAAGTGTAATAAGATAATTGCACTAGAAACCAGACTAAGAATACTAAGATTTCCTGTTTTGCAGTCTAAATCCAAAGTTTTTTCAGTAAAATCTAAAGCTACATAAATGTGATATTACACGTTTTTCTCCCTCCTCCTCCATCTTGTCCGTTGACTCGAGCTTTTGTTCTCCTCGCTGCTGTTTGCAAATCTGGTTTCTCCAGGCCACTCCAGGGTATTGTTGGTGTTTTGATTTGAAAATCCTCTTTAACAAGGTCAGAAATCTGCTTTGTTACTTTTTCCTCTAAAATAAGAGCGTGTTAAAAATGGAGTAGCGAGTTCTGCTCTCCTTTCTGAACCAGCTCGCTCTGTAATTGCCCCTCTTGGGACTCAGGCTTCATTTATTGCACAGTGAGGAGGCAGAATCTGCTGCAGAATAAGTGAAACAATTGAAGGTATCTTAGAAAACAAACTTCTTCTTTTGTTTTTTTGGTCCTGTTTCGTGAACAAATCTGTCCAATCCACCACTAAAACAAAGTTCTTCAAGTTGGTTACATAAAGATTTTAATCCACTAAGTTTCAATGTAATTGCAAGAAGTTACAATCAAAAGAATGAAGCGAGACTTTGATTCATTAAAGCGCCATGTGGTGACTTAACAAATCCCTTTTCACCCACTGGGTCAATTGCTTGTCCAGATTTGCATATTTGTTTTCCTAGATTGTGTCGTCTTTCATGTTTGAAGCCAGCTGATAAGGATGTTTTGGTGATTACATGTTGCAGGAAGAGATATTTAAACAAACCCCCACCCATCACACAATACAGTACAAGATAATATTCATAATTTTAAGCCTGCTAAGACTGTCCTTTGTTCCTTCCTGGAGTCAGTTTGCTGTTTCTCTGGGATTATGCACAGTAGGATTTTCAACAATATATATTCAAATATATACTTAAAGGTGCAGTATCATGTATTTTTCAGGCACATAATTCCATTTTGTAGCACATTTAAGTAACTATATTACCTTCAAATATGACTTTGTAATTGGGCCTCTGTCTCTTTAAGAAACTCCTGCTCTTTCTGAAACTCCGCCTTCAAGAAGTCATCACAACATGGCTCCTCTATTAACCCTCTACTAACTGTGGTGAAGCTTATGTGGTTTTGTGGGGTTGTTTTATTTTCCAAACTTTTAAAAACAAAAATCAGTGAACTCTACCAGAAAACTAAAAATGAGTCGTTTGGGTTTTTCGCAGGATAATGATCTAAAAAAAAAAATAACCAAACCAACAAAGAAATGGCTCAACAAACATAAAACCAACCATCTTCCACAGAAATCTCAGTCCCCAGACCGACATGCAATAGAAAACCTTTGCAGTTATTTGTTTTTTGTTGATTTCTAACATGAACGTTTCTGGCATTTCAGGCATTCCATACAGAGAAGCTGGTTCCCTACATGTGCCAGCGCAGATTTGCTCCTCAAAAAATATACATCTAATCATAAAATCTAACTTGATTGACTTTATTAAATCAAGACTGGATCCATCGTTAAGTAGGCGGCCCACTAATAATAACCTGCGTTTGTCTGACCTTCAAGTTTGACCTTCAGCCGCTGGGATTATTTCTGTCTCTCTTCAAATCACCTTTGCTTTGATTGGAAGACAAGAGAGAATAAGTCAGGATGCAGAATTTTGATGGATTTAGAGAGATTATGCAGGTAGGAGCCATCTAATATGAAATGTAAAAAAAAAACCAAAGAGCCATTTATGTAGATTCTCATTCATCCAGGGGACACACTGCAAAAAATACAAAATCTTATCAAGTATTTTTAATCTAGAATCTAGAGTAAATGTATTAGTACACTTCAAATAAGACATAGCTAACTTTTTAAGATGAGGGGAGCTTGTTTTAGGTCAATAATTCCTTAATATTGATGAAAAACAGCAAAGAAACTAAAAAATATAACAGTCTGATATTTACTGTAGATCCAGAATTTTAAAGGGATTTTTACGACGGCTTATTAGAGCCTTTGTATATTAAAAAAAGACTACATTTCCACCAGTAACTCAGAAACTCAGTGAGTAAACTAAGAAATATTCTAGAAAAAATTTCAAAAGAAAATTTTCTACATTTGAAATTCAAAAATGTTCACAAAATTTATGATATTAGACTAAAAATTAGATTTTTTTTTTTTTCTGCCAAGTTTCCTTGATTTTTCCTAGAAATTGTCTGAGATTACTCTGAAAATTTCAGTTTTTTTGACCATAATTTACTATCACTAAAATGTGTGATTAATCTCAGAAATTTTCTAGAAAACCTGGAAATTTTGCAAAAAAATTGTTTTTTGTAGAAAATGTCTGATAATAATCTAAAACTGTATTTATTTTTCTACCAAATGTTCTTGTTTTTTCAAGAAAATTTCTGAGAGTACTCTCAAAATTTCAGTTTTTTGTTATTTTGAAAATATTTACTTCTTATTACTGCTTTAATTTTGCATGTTTGCTGTATTAAAACAGCTAGTTTTCAGTTTCTTTTGGCCTCAATTGAATACATTTATTTTCAGTAATAAGAGCAGGATTTGGGTTGTTTGTTTCAAAAAGCTTCCTATACTTAGTCAAGTTTAATAAAGAATAAAAGCTGATCTGGGAGCTGCAAAGTTGTTTTTTCAGTAAAAGTCTCTTGGTTTTACCTTTTGTTAAAACTTGGTTATAAAAACATAAATACTTTGTGTTGTACTTTACTTTTTCTTGTGTAAGAAAATTACACCATTTTCACCCTGATTACAAATTAAAAGTTTCCATCTGCATCTAATTGGGCCAAAATTTGTTTCATCTCTGAATTGCAGTTGGCTGCTCTTTGGACACCTCGGGTTTAATCCGTCCAAATCCTCTGAATCGTAGTTTAGCTCAATGAAAGTGGTGAGCTGCACAAAGAAACGGTTGGCAGCAAAACCGCCACAATTAAACAGGCATTTCCCTCAGCAGCAGGAGGAGACCAAACACACATCAGGATGCTAATGCTAACGCTAACGATTCATGACTTTATGCTAAATAAGCTACCAGATGCTAACAGGTTGTTTACAACTAGAAACACTAAAGGTGGGGAGAAAAAAAATGTACTAAAGTAGAACTACGTCAACATGTTTTTACTCAAGTAAAAGTAAAATGTTGCCAAGAAATTACTAAAGCAAGAATAAAAAAGTATTTGATAAAAAAAATCTACTCCAGTAACTGATCAATTTATCAATCATTTAATATTAAAAAATTGCATAATCAGAAGAACCAAAATATAAATTTAAGTGGGAAATGTTGGTATTTTAAGGACTAAAATGGCAATATTTCAAAAAATAACAATAAGATGTTTCTAAATCAATCAAAACTTATGAAACTTTTAACAAAAGCTGCAGGTGAGTCTGGTGGATTTCTGGTTAAAACATGTTTGTTTTTCATTCAGTGGGTAGAAAATCCAGAAGTTTTACTCAAGTAAGAGAAGAAATACTTTATAATTACTCAAGTAAAAGTAAGAAGTACAAAACTGATCTACAAGTAGGTTTTCAGCAAGAAATAGGAGCTTGATTTAAGTAAATAAACCTTTAAATTGATGAAAAAGTATTAGTTATGAGTGAAATAATCTGCAAGGCATTTTAATTTATAATATGAGAAAAAACTGGCAGATTATTTCACTTATAACTAGAACTTTTTCCTCTATTTTAATGACATTTTTTAATTATTTTTTTTACTTGAAACAAGCTCCTGTATCTTACTAAAAAGTTACTTGTAAGTTAGTTGTGTCTTGCAGTTTATTTATAGCAGATTATTAAACACTTAATCAAACCAAACTGAAATCTAAACTGGGAATCAAGCTGTTAATATGTAAATAATGATTTTTATGATAAAATGTACCGAAATGTTAAAACTTTAGAAAGAAAAACGCTTTATTTCAGTGTTTCAATGAGTTTCAGGTGCAAGATAAAGATAAAGATAAAGATAAATTGCGACGATCAGTTTTTGGAGATTGCTGCCGTTAATCTCTGCTGTTAGTAAAACTCAAACGATCTCCAACAGTAACGGCTGAAAAGCCAGTAAGTGTTTCATTTGTCATTTTGTCTTCCTGGTTTTATTTTTGCCTGCTCCCGCTGCGTCTTGTTCTTGTTCTCCCAGAGTAATTGATATGATTTGAGCTCTGCCAAATGTAATCTTCTTTTAATTAAGTCGTGCTGGAAACGTCACTTTCAGACACTTTCTTGTTCTCTTTTGCTTCTTATCGTTTTTAACGTGACTTTGGCGTCTTTGTTTTCATTATCTCAACTCTTTCCTTTAACTCTTTGTGACTTTCACCTATAATCTACTCCAAGGTTGTCCAAAGTGTGGCCTGAGGGCCATTTGTGGCCCTCTGATTGATTTTGTACGGCCCCCAACTGCAATTCAAAAATGATACAAATTTGGCCCATAGATGCAGATGGAGACTTTTAATTTGTAATCAGGTTTAAAATTATTACCAGCATAATTTTCTTACAAAGGAAAATGAAAAGTACAACAAAAACTATTTGTGTTTTTATAACCAAGAGAATTTTGCTGAAACACCAACTTTGATTTTCAGTAAAATCAGGAAATTTCTGCCAAAAATTTCAGAAACTTTTAGAGTAATCTCAGACATTTTCTAAAAAAAAAAAAAAAAAAAAGGAAATTTGACAGAAAAAAATCTAAGTTCAAGATTAATATAAGAAATTTTCTACAAAAAATGCATTAAAATTTCTAAGTTTCAAATGTTGGAATTTTTTAAAAAGAAAATTTTCAACAAAATTTCTGACTTTTTGGCATTTACTCCTTTTTTTTGTCAACATTTACTGTAAAACAGAGCCGTAAAAATCGCTTTCAAGTTTTGGATCTTCAATAAATATATTTCTTTTCGACCTGAGTCTCCTGCAATAAGTGTTTTATCAGTTATTTCTCTCCCTTTTTTGCATGATATATGCTAGCCTCTGCTAAGTGTAATCTTCTTTTAATTAAGACGTGCTGAAAACGTCACTGTCATGACGTTACTTTCGTTTTTCTTGCCCTCTTATCGTTTTTAACATGACTTCGCCGTCATTGTTTTCATTATCTCAACTCTTTCCTTTAAATCTTCCCAACTTTCATCAGCAATCTACTGACTCATTCCTGTTTTTTTCTGCTTTTGTCTCCAATTTCTCCTCTGCTGTGCTTCGTCCGTCCTTTCTCTGGCGCTGCAGTCTCAGCACCATGAGGAGGAAAAGCGAGCGCTCAGCCGGGAAATCATTGTTCTCAACAATCACCTCATGGAGGCAAAGATCACCATCAACAAACTCAGAGAGGACAATGTGAGTAAGCGCCTCCCAGGAACTGATTTCCGCAGATTTGAGTTTTCTAAATGAAACATTTTCCACAAATTAAAAACCCACCCAAAGCATTTTTTAGGAGGGGACGAATCTGCGTTTTCTTTGCTTGGTCAGTGATTTTTTTTGGAAGCGGAAATGACAACTCTTCAAAATCTGCTTTCTCCCTCTAACTATTGATGCTTCACGTCGTCACCGCTGTATTTCTGCAGCATCCTGGATATTTGAGCTTCAAGGTGCCACAGCAGATAGAGGAATTAACTCTAAGCCACTGGGTGTTTTATAGTGATTATACAGAAATCAATGAGTTTCCTCGGGGTGGGGAGAAGTCGGAGTTTGATTCTCAGCTCAAGGGCACATGGCAATCTAGTGCCTCGCTTTCTTTGAAGTGATTTTACTGGCTTTCTGTGTGCAGCCTCTAAGTTGGGTTGGGTCTTTTTTCCTTCCTCTTTCTCCTCTGTGGCCCTTATTAGCACTTCTGAGGTACATAGCACTTTGCCAATTCCCCTCGATCCATCTGAGCCAGCAGTTAGGCAGACATTTCCTCCAGAGAGAGTGCAGAGAGAGGGAGACGTGCAATGCTTTGACTCCTTGTAGATTGCTTCTGGTTTATTTTTTGTCAAACGTGATGCTTTAAATGGGACCTTTTATGTAACATTCACATTTTGGATGTTTTTATTCTTCCATTTGGGTCTTACCTGCTTCTAAAAAACATACAAAGTGTTTAATAAAATCACCCGATTAGCTAATGGCTTTTTGGTGTCTGGAAAACAAGCGGTTTCACAAACCTCCTGATTGGTAGGTTACACTTTGCCGTTACCTAGCAACCAAACCGGAGTGTCAGCACGATTGGTCAGCTGGTTTTACTGATATACACTTCAAAAACACAAAATCTCACAAAGCATTTTTGGTCTAGTTTCTAGTGCAAATGTTTGAAATAAGACTAAACTGACTTATAAGTAAATTTTCAAGAATATATAGGAGCTTATTTTGAATAAATAATTCCTTAATATTGATGAAAAAGTTGTAGTTTTACTGGCAGACGATTTCACTCACAACAAGGGAAATTGTTTTGCTATAAGTGAAATAATCTGCCAATGGAATAACAAGGCAGTTTTGCGAAATAAACCGATTTCAATACTCCCAAAAAACCTCTGTATCCTAGTGGAAGAATAAAATTTAGGAGCTTTACCAAGCTCCTATATCTTGTTGAAAAGTTACTTCTGAGTTAGTTTTGTCTTATTTCAAATATTTGCACTAGAAATTA
Organism: Alfaro cultratus; assembly: GCA_903066825.1. Classification (NCBI taxonomy): domain Eukaryota; kingdom Metazoa; phylum Chordata; class Actinopteri; order Cyprinodontiformes; family Poeciliidae; genus Alfaro; species Alfaro cultratus. The sequence goes on along the minus strand of CAEFZX010013165.1, from coordinate 31,570 downwards.
TACCAAAATTACTTTGTAAGACTTTGTGTTTTTGCAGTGTATGCGCTGGTTAATATTGTTGCTGTGGTTGTTTTTTTTTATCTACTAGCAACAGGAAAGCAGCACAAAAAAGACAGGAATAGTTCCTTGATTTTTATATCCTCAAATGCAAACAAAACCTCCTTTAATAGGGACCTATTTTGCAAAATTCACATTTTAAATTTTTTTTTTTTTTTTTTTTACATCCATTTGGTCTCTGCTGCTTCTGAAAGCAACCCAAGTGCTTAAAAAAACAACTAAATCTTTTTTGGTGTCTGGAAAATGATCTGTTTAAAAAACCTGTGGAATATAACGTCACAAAACATCAGGCAATGCCCGTTACCTGGCAACCCCAGCTAAGCCCAACCTGTTACCTAGCAACCCAAGCAGATCTGCAGCACGTTTGGTCAGCTGGCTTTGCTGCTGTACAATGGCTGCTGGAAAAGACAAGTGTTTTTTATTGACTCGCCTTCCACAAGCCACTTGCTACAATCTTGTTGATTGTGCAGGAGGCTGCACTTCTGCTTTTCAAAGACGCATGGTTGTGAAATTGTCCATCTGTTTGCAGGAGTGTAAATGTTGAGTTGGTGAATCAGTAAATTTAAACTATCATTGGCTTTAAATGACTTTAATGCTGATAATCCAACAAATGGCACAGATTACTGGAATAAAACTGTTATAATTCAAGATAATTTGTCTATTTATAAAAAGAATAAACACATAAGATTGAACTGTTTAAGGATTGTGAAGAAAAAAAAAAACACCTTACATTAATTAAGCAATGCAAAATGTAAGAGTTGGTTCATGCAAATATTTATTTAAAAATGTAAAGTTTGCTTTTTGTCTGGTTGGTAAATATCGTCAGAGCTGGTCTGAAACTGAAGCACTCGGGAGGCTACAGTGTTACAAGAACTGACCTTTTTAAAACGAACAGACCCACCAGGACAGAAAAACGCTGTGAAAAAGAACACGCATGAACAAAGGCAGAGGAAACCACATAAACCTTCATTATCATTTGGGAAATATTAATTAAAAACCAGAAAAAAATCAAGATTTCATGAGACGGAGAGCAGAAGGAGGAATAGTTTTCTCTTGCTCTCGTTCTGGAGGCGCAGATAAGTGAAAGTGCTGCTTTAAATGGTTTAACAAGATTAGCAAAGTCTGCTCTGCATAGATAGGAGACGTTCATATTAAAAACTGGTGATGGTTTTAACAGCCTGCAAACCGCTAATGTCAGACGAGCTAAAAAATATGACAGCATAACAATAAATCCACTACATTCAGCTGGATTTTATTTTATTTTTCAGAAATGAAAGAACTAGTTTAGCCGTTTAGTGTTGGACCTAATAAATATTTTAATGTTTTACAGTCTGGGTGATTCCAGCAGCCTAAAGCTGGTCTGTTTTATCCGTTACCAAACCAGATTAAATGTGTTTGAGTCACTTTTCAGCTCCTGGCTGTTGATTTTAAGTGAAATGATCCCTCAGCATGATGCTGCCACCACCACACTGCAAAAACACTAATTCCTACCAATTACTTTTGGTCTAGTTTCTAATGCAAGTATCTCAGTACACTTAAAATAAAACAAAACTAACTTACAAGAACCTTTTCAGGAAGATATAGGAGCTTGATTTACATTAACATTGTACTAGTTCCATCGGCAGATTATTTTCTTATAATAAGACATTTATTAAGTTATAAATTAAATAATCTGCCAATAGAACCAGACATTTTTCATCAATATTAAGGAATTATTTACTTATAAAGAAAGGTTACTTTTAAATTAGTTTGTCTTATTTCAAGTGTAATAAAATATTTGCACTAGAAACTCAATCAAAAATATTTGGTAAGATTTTGTATTTTTGCAGTGTACTTTGTACCAGCAACAAACTAAAAATAATTATTTGGATTTTGAAATGCAGAGCAGCATTAAAGTGTCATATTATTTGAAGAGTTTGAAAATGACAGCAGCTGAGAAACAGCAGCAATAAACAGGTTTGATATTTTATATTTCGCCAAGTGAGGCAGCAACAGCAAGAGATTAACCATTATTTATGTAACAAATATAAAAACATGTTCTTTGGTTTTCCATGTTTAATAACATTTAGTTTGTATTATTTAATGTTATTAATTTATGTTTTTGTTGCTGAAAATACTAGTAAGAAAAGCAGATTTTGAAAAAATTTTGAAGATTGGAGACAACTGAAAAAAACTGAATTCTGACTTTAGTCTCAAATTTCTGACTTTTGTTTCTGAAGATTAAAGTCAGAACTCTGCAAGACTGATTTTATTTACAATTATTTACAAATCCTGTTCCTATAGAAATCAGACTAAAATATGGCAATATTTATCTTAATATTGAGCAAAACATTTTCATAAGTTTTTTGCAGAAGAAAATATGATGGAGGTATGTAAACTTCTGATTTGCACTGATGAAGATGAATTTATTTTGAAGATTTCTAATCATTCGATGCCTGTTACCATGGCTATCTAGGCCCATTTGCTTTCCAGAACTTGAACATGTGTGCTTATATTCAGATTTCCATCAGAAAGTGTTGAGAAACTTCAACACTTTCAGTATTTTCAGAGATCTTTTGTCTCTTCCAGGACCTGTACAGGAAAGACTGCAACCTGGCCGCCCAGCTGCTGCAGTGCTCCAAGTCTCACTACAGAGCTCACAAGTCATCTGAGGTGAGCAAATATGCATCAAAACAAGGCAGGAGGACTTTAACTCTGAAAAACTTCTAAAACATACAAAATGTTCTCCATGTCGATTAGCAGCTTCTAATTGGTGCGTGAATCAGTCTGGAGTTGTTTCTGTGATAAAGAGCGAGAGCTGCTGTGCCAAATTGAAACCTTGATGAGTGGATTTCACAAAGAGACGGAGCAACGGCGCTCTTGGCCTCTTCAGTCAGACTGATGGAGGTCTGCTGTCTGAAGAGGTGTCTGCATAATGAATCAGCAAATAAAGGGCTGTTTACAGACAGCAGCTGATGACCAGGACATTAAAACAGGAGCAAAGAGGAACGTTGAAAACTGTCTGGCTTTGCATGCAACACGATGTTTATGCAACATGAAATACATTAGAAAGGAATTTCAATTTCTAGTTTCTCATGCAAACATCTTAGTACAGTTGAAATGAGACAAAACTAATGTATAAGTAACTATTCAAAAAGATTTGAGGATGGTTTTAAGTCAAGATTGACAGATTATTTCACTTATTTCATGTTAAAAGTGAAATAATCTGTTTTTGTTCATATTAAGGAATTATTTTCTAAAAACAAGCTCCTATATCTTGCTGAAAAGTTACTTGTAGGTTAGTTTTGTTTGGTAGTTGCATTTACTGAATTACTTGAGTAACCTTTTTGAAAAAAAAAATTACTTTAAGGGGTATTTTAATGGAAGACATCCACAATAAATAAACAACAGAAACACCAAATAAAATTAATTATGAAGTCTCTGTAAACAAAATTGTCCTTCAAAGAAAGAGCTAGTTGAGACCGAAACTCCAGACTGAAGAGTTTTATAATCCAGTTTTTGGTAGAAAGAGGGAAAACAAATCGTGCAAATGCAAATTATTGAGCTTGTTTTAATTTATTGTGCGATTAATTGATTTATTGCTTATTCCAACAGACGTAACCAACACAAATTAGTAGATATGTGTGAAATGGAAGAGAAATTGCACACTGTTTTCATTGTTTTTAAAACTACAAATCTCAATCTCGATGTAAATGATCTGTAAACATCAAACTTTCCAGATCCTTAAATCCAATGACCCACTTTTTACCTCTGTGTCTGATCTCTGGTTATTGACATGGAAAGATCCAGATTTTCAGTGGAACTAATGACTAATCAGTTTTCTTTAAAAATAACAAAATGGATCAATCAGTTTATGGCTTCCTGTTCCATTCCGGTTGGAATAACACTGCAATACTTTATGATTGTTAATTAAGATGTGATTTAGATAGGACACAATGCTGAGTTAGCTCACTTGCAGAGCAAACTCCGCATTATCATACGCTGCTCGTTCAAAGCCTCACCTACTTTCCATCTCTGCTCCCTGTGGGAGAGTCAATAGCTACTAAAAATAGCTCCAACTTTAAAAATGCTGCTTATTTCATGCAAGCACAAGCATCTATTTCTTAACAAAGCCAAAAAAGACAGGTTTTTTTAAGCCCAGCTGGAGACTTAGACCACCAGTTTAATTTAAATATGACTTGGTCCCTGAGGAACCGATATCTGAGGTTTTTTTGATGGTAGACAGAAGAAAGAGACACTGAGAAAATACAAAGGGAGGGGAAGTGAGGGCGTCTCGATTGAGAAGGCAACGAAGCTACAGAGAAAAGATGAAAGGATAAAAAAGAGAGAAAGAAGAAAGATGAAAAGATAAAAAAGAGGGGAAGAAGAAAGAGGTTGGTGTGGCAGCAAAAGTTTCTGATCAATTTATTGGCTACAAAGAACCAGCAGCTTTTTTTCTAATAAGCACAAACTGAGAGAGAAAAACAAAGTTTGAAGAAACAATTTAAAAAGACTTGGCCTGTTAGGCAGAAACTTTTTAATTGAGACATTGCTAGATGTGTTTCCATTAACACAAATTGCACAAATTGGAGTTACAAAAATAAATTTGCTTAATGAAAACATGGTAATTTTGAAAAAAAAGTCAAGTGGAAGAAGTTGTAGGAGGACGATTAAAAAAAAAAATCTTATTGCATGAACAAACTGTGCAGGGAGGAGCAGTGGGAGGAGCAGTGGGAGGGGCAGTGGGAGGGGCAGTGGGAGGAGCAGTGGGAGGGGCAGTGGGAGGGGCAGTGGGAGGGGCAGTGGGAGGGGCGGTGGGAGGAGCGGTGGGAGGGGCAGTGGGAGGGGCAGTGGGAGGGGCAGTGAGAGGGGCGGTGGGAGGGGCGGTGGGAGGAGCAGTTGGAGGGGCAGTGGGAGGGGCAGTGAGAGGGGCGGTGGGAGGGGCAGTGGGAGGAGCAGTTGGAGGGGCAGTGGGAGGGGCAGTGGGCGAGGAACCCGAAATAACCCGAAATCTAGTTTTAATTGTGTTCCTTATATTTTTTTTTACATATTTGTTGAAACTGTCACTATATTGTGACAGTTTGGTACGAGACAAATAATCTGTGAAAAATTCAAGTTCCTCTACCTTCACCCAGTACTCCCAGTGCTGACTAGAACTGAGCAATCAGAGCCCAGAGGCAGGTCTTAGCGATGTCAATCACAGTCTTGTATGGCGCTGCCCACTTTTCCCCGTCAACAGAGCCTGTTGTGAATGCTCATGCTCGTCAGCATAGCCACCGATGAGAGGATATAAACTCTTTTCCTGTAAGAGTAAGTTGTTTCTCAGCCATAGCACATTTAGCAGCCTGTACATGAGGATGAGTGACAGCAGTAAGGCGCTCCTCCTGGTTCTGATTGGTTGTTTTTGGTCGGGAACGGTGTATTTCTTTAAATGGCAATAATAGCACTTGGAGACGGTGGAGGAGATCGATCTTTTCACAGATTATCTGACTCAAACTGTCACAACTTGGTGACAGTTTTAACAAGTATGTAAAAAATCATATTCTTTATAAAACTTACAGCAGCTTTAATGGAAACACTGCAATTGTGAAATTTTGTTTTTTCGACATTAATGGAATATCAACAAAGTTTTTCGCATATTTGTAATGGCAACGCAGCTAATAACAAAACAAAGTGAAGATACAGTACAAGTTTGTGGAAAATAAGATAAACCTCAGGAGTTACAACTACATCAAAACACTGACGTGAATCTAAATTTTAAACCCAAATTTCTTTGGCTTCTCTTCCTTAGCTGCCGCTGGACTTCCAGGAACGCATCAGCTCCTACATGGAGAAACATAGCAGGGGTAGAGGAGCCACCATAGCAATGTGTCACCCTAACTACCCTGAAGAAGTGCCCACAGCCGTAATTGCCAAGGTCCTGGAAAAGCCTGAACCTGGAAGAGATTCCCCTGTAACATGCCCCACAAGCTCCCACGTTCAGGATGGAGACTTTCTAATAGGAACAGGAAGCAACGATCACCTGAACCGCCGCATTTCGTACAAGACATCGGACCTGTACTGCAGCGACACGGCCCTGTATTGTCCTGAGCGATGGCAAGACACAGAACGCAGGCAAAGCGTTGACCTCCATGGCACTGCCCTGCTTCAGCTGCACGCCCAGACCTCCTTAGAGAGTAACCCAGATGATGATCCTTTTCAGTCCGGCAGCTTCTCCCACCATGACCCTCCACCGTCTTTCCACCACCATGATGAGTTTGGCACTGGCAGCTTCCCGGCCTCGAGTTCATACTCCAGCTTCAGCCTCGCGTCGGATGAGAAGGGAGCAGTTAGCGGTGGCTGTGGGCGCACTGCCAGCAGCACCTTATCCTCGTCCCACCAGGGTCTTTACATTGATTGGCGAGATGGCGGCAGTGGGGACTATGAGCGCAAGAGCTTGTCTTCGTATGACAAAGAAGTTCCCGGGTTCTCCAAGTCGCACAGCATTCAGCATATGGTGACCACTAGGAGTCCCCAGAAGGGTACGTCACCATCGTACACAAGGACAGCTTCATGCTTCAGTGAACCATACCACTCGAGCTCCCCTCGCCTCGCCTCATCCCACAGCATGGGGTCTCCAACTGGACTGGGCCAGGCTCAAGGTGGAGCTTTGGATAGCCGAAATGACGCACCTGAGGATGACTTGAGTGTCCGCTGGAAACAGCTCAGCGTGGAGGACATCCACACTTTCTCGTCTTATCGCAACATTGCAGGGCGGATCTCGCCATACAGCTTCTCTGAGCGACAGTTTGCAATGGGTCCTTCCAGTAAACTCAAAGAGTCTCTCTACAGCAGCTTCCAAGAAGGAGATGACGTCTTCCACAGCCACGTGCTTGACCAGTGTTTTTCTATGGGCTCCCTTTCACCCAGCCACAATCCGAAACCCAAGGAGCATCGCAAGTCAGAGAAAACCTCTGTGCTGTACCGAGCCAAGAATGACAGTCAAGACTCCGAGGGAAGTCTGTTCCTCTCAGGAAGCTCTAAAGACAAGGAAAGCAGCGGGGCCACAACAACTGCGAACAGTGCAAAGAAGGACTACGTAAACCTGAGCGTGGACAGCTCGGCCGAGTCCTTACACCACAGCTCACTGGAAGCCTCGAGTCTTCAGCACTACCCGGCGCCGAGGCCAACGATCCGTCCTCGCCCGAGTTCCAGTTCCGCTCTCAGCGTAGGCCCCGCGCTCCCAAAGAAGACTTCTCCAAGGTACCAAAAATTTGGGAGCACAGGATTGACAAGGAAGGACAGCTTGACCAAGGCACAGCTCTACGGTACGCTCTTGAACTGAGTGTGGAAGAGAGGCTTCAGTTTATGCATGCCAATGATGATGAGTCCATACTGTACTGCACTGTGTTTCCCCTAAAGCAAACACATTCGTGTGATAAGGTGTTAAGCTGTTGTCCCTTTTTGTATCTTAGCCAAGGCACGCTTCATGCAGTCTGTAACATGATACACTGTAGCAACCAGATATACCAGCTGTAAAGAAAGTTTTATTCGTAATTTCTTTTCCAGGAATGGCCTCCAGTAAGCTGCTAGCACAGTGAGGAGCTAAACACCAACTCCCGTTTAAAGGGCATATTTCACCAACAATATCATCAAAATCTCTCATTCAAAACACTAAAACTGGCACAAATCAGAGAGGAACCGTAACTTCTGCTTCCTTGATGTGCAGAGGCATGCGTCTGCATGCTATAATTGTGCAAGCCTCACTTTTCTCCACATAATTAATGTTTTGCTGGGGAGAGGTTACCTACACTGCAGTAGTAATGCTTTCAAAACGACACCGTTGAGGTCTTTGAGTTTTTAAGATAATTCTGCAAATATGGAAGTTAAAATACTTGTAAACAACCAAACAGCAGCTTCAGACACTCTCCTCCCTCCTTCATTTGACTCAGACATGAAGAAATGTATAAACAGAAAGAAAGTGATCTGCAGACATCAGCAGATGTTTTTTAATGAAAAATGACACAAAATTGATGTAAAAAGAAAGTATTTTCTTACCTGAGTAACATTATGCTCACAAACAACACGCAGAGTCGTTTGTGAGCATAATGTGTCAGAGACAGTGATCTGTTTGGTCAGAGGAGACTGTTTTAAAGGGTGAGAAGCAGTCCGTTGGTTTATTTATGTTTCATACTTTATGCCTTTTATGATGCTAATGGACAACATGTGTTACGGAGTGTCTTATTTACTCATGTTAGCAAGAGATCTATGGTGTGTTGTACACTGTGCTGACTGTAAGCTGTTAAAAATCTTTATTTTGTCATAAACAAATAATGCATGTTTCATTAAACAAAAAGAAAAGCCGAATTTGTTTGCACAGGCACATTATCAGAAAGTACAATAAGTATTTTTTTTAAGTCTGCTTTATTTGGCATTTAATTTTTATACATAAAAAAACATTTATTCTCCTTCAAGCTACATTTAAAACTTGAATACTGAGATAATGAATTAATTGTGTTATATGTGAGTAAATAGATGGTAGGATAAAAATAAAGTAAAAAACGAAACAACAGTGAAACAATTTATTGATTCATTAGAAATAACTGTAAAATGCAGTGGAAACAAGAAATGTAGGTACACTGAAGAAAAAATTATATCTTTTTAATCACAATGTGACATTAAGTCAGGCTAAAGCATTCCTGTTTTGTGTCAGAAATACCAGAGATTTCTAAAATAACAGATTTTTCTTCAAATTTAGAAGTTTACTCACGTTTCCTAGAACAGTGGAAAGCACACTTCTGTTAATTTGCTAAGAGCAGAGCTTTATAAAGTTTATATAAAATTTATAAAGTGCTAATTTGTTGCAACACATGATGTATTATGAACACGTGATTGAGTTTAGCGCTTTAGCATTAGCTTCTGATAGATACCTTGTTGGCTGGCAGCTTTAGCATTTGTGGAACTCGTAGAATTACCAGTGATTTCTAAACTAATAAAAACACTTTCTTAGACTTTTCTCCAAATTTAGAAGGTTATTTACATTTTCTGGGACAATGGTAAGCACACTTCTGCTAATTTGCTAAGAGCAGAGCTAATTTTTTGTTTAGCTCTGTAGCGTTTTTGCTAACTTTGAAGGCATTTACCGCACATAGCTTCCCCTACATGGATTTAATTGAGATTCTAAAGTGGAATTTGTTGTAACACATGTTACAACAAATAACATGCATTTAGTTTAGCACTTTAGCATTAGCATCTGCTAAATACCTTTAGCATTCATGGAATTTGTATTTATAATTAGCACTTTAGAGTTAGCGCACCTAACTTTTTCATTAGCAGTATATCAGTCCTGGATTTTAGGAAACAATAAATGATTTTTGGTATTCTGTTAAGATCTAAAACAGGGAAAGTTTAGTCTGATTTGAAGCCAGAAAGTGAGGAAAAAAATGGTTTTGTTATGCAGTGTGTATTAATTTTTGCTGTTAGTTGCAAACAAAACAAATAATAGCACAGTAGGACTATAAATATAAGCTGCAGGAGTCTGATTTTATACGGCTGGAGTTTTTCATATTTTTATATCAAAATTAAATGTTGAATTTGGTGGCTGTACGGCACAGTAGTTAAACCAGGACACTTTGCCTTAACCTCTTTCACTAGACAAGCAGAATGGTTTCCTATACAGACTCCAATATGCTGTGTACATACTGTAAAACTCAGCTTCTGTCTCTGTATGTAAACAACATCTTTCCTTCATTTCTACTTCCTGTCTGCAAGAACACAAGGCGGATTTTTCAAGGTTCAAACCCGTTTCAAACAGAAGACATGTTTATCTGAAATATTTCTTCTGTGCTGGTTTAACATCCAAGGCTGTAGCCCACTGTAAGCCAAAGTAAAGTGCAACTACATTAACGTTTCAGCCGATTCCTGTACTGATAGTTTCGCCCAGATTTTTCATGTCAAACCAGTAAAAAGATGAACTGAAAAAGAACCGCTTGAGTCTTCAACCGTAGAGTCACTGTGTTGCTTTAAACCAGCATGCCCAGTTAGGCTAAACACTGTGAGAAAAAAACTAAACAAAAAGAAAAACAGATGACGTATAAGCATAAACAGATAGGCATGTTGTCCTGTTGGTAGGTGCAAAAAAAGAGTAAAATAACTAAGTAGAACCTAAATATAATATGGTTTATTTAAAAAGAAGAGCTGTAGATGGATTCTTTTGCTGTTCAGTTTCATATTAAAGTTTGAAAAATGACAAGAGTGCAACATGAGTTTTCCTCCTCCATTGATGTGAGAAACGCCGACAGACGCGTTGCTACTAACAGGCACTCAGCTTCGCACTTAATGTGATGGACGGATTTTATTTTGGATGCCTCTACCTCCTTAATTCACAGAGATCTGAGAACTGATTCAAACCATCAGAGATGTTTTAAAGATTTTGTACGACACAGAAATCCTTCCAAACTAGAGTGATATATAAATAGCAAGATGGTGGAAAATATGAATGACTGCACAGAGGGGATGATATTTTTGTTGTTGACACAATGTACAAAAGCAGATATTACATATATATAATAACTGTTACACTTATATGACTATTTTTATCTAGTTTTAGTTGATGTTATATTTATTGAGCATTATGGCCCTGAATGATGATAAGACTGAAGCGGTTCTGTTCTGTCCGACCTCCAGCCCGGTTCTGGGACCTGCAGGCCCGTCGTCTAAATGTCAACATGTCTGTTTGTCTGATGCATGGTTATATATTTTTTCTGTATGTTTATTTACTTAATAAAGATGAGTGTTTGGAAAAAGGTAATTATTTCACATGGTTTATCCTTTAATGTAGATTCCCATTACAAGAAAATGTAGATTTTTTTCCCCCCCAAAAAATCATTAAATGTAGTTTACTGTGTGAAAACAGAGTGTGAGATGAAAATAATTAGTTTGATGAGTAAAACATTTCTCTTTATCTTTTATTTAACAAAAACCACAGAAAACGCATGAGGTTAAGTTAGACCAATGGTCTGCATCCATTTTACAACATACTAATTATTTTAGGAGGTAGTAATCCACAGTAGACTTAAATACTCCAACAATCTTTCTGTAGGTTGTTCTATGATGGCGTATTCGTGCCATCATGGGCAGAAAAAGATAAAAAGAGGAGTAAATTTATGCAGATGACATCAAAAAGTTTCTAGAAAAACTTGGACATATTTGAATTTCAAGAGCCAAATATTTCCAAATAAAGCCAAATTATTTTTAAACTTTGGAGCTCAGAAATATCCTTGTCTTTTTTAGTAATTTTTTTAGCATTTTTTTTTACTTTTTAAACTTAGAAATTTCCAAATTTTTTCAAAATAATTTCTTAGATAAATCTCAAAATCTCAGAGGTTTTTTTCTCCCAAATTTTTGACTTTCGCAGCTCATGTATCAGATTAATATAAAACTTAATCTAATACGTCTGTTTTTTTGTTAGCAAATTTTCATGTTTTCAAACTCAGAAATGTCCAAGTTTCATTCTGAAACAATTCTGATATTAATCTTAAAATTTCTGAGTTTTTTTCTCTCAAATTTTTGACTTTTGGAGCTCAGAAATGTCCTTGTTTTTTCCAGAAAATTTCTTAGATTAATCTTACAATTTCTGAGTTTTTTGACGTAAATTTTCTCCTCCTTCTGTCGACCCTAATATGCCGTCGTATTTTTGTCTTTGCACACATTTTAGAGGGAATCTGTGCATCTTTTTCCAGTTCAGTGCCAGATCTTGATTTCACCTGCCCAGTCGCAAGTGGCCACCGTCGCAGGAAGCACAGGATGCGGCGAAACGCACATGCATGGCTGGCTGTGCGCCTGGATGGCGTGCAAAGCGCGAGTGCTTTGATAGTCGTAGAAGTGGGCCGAACCGGTGGAGCTCCCCGAGGCCAAGATGGCTCCATCCAGGGAAAAGCCACAGCGGACAGCATAACCCTCCACCTACAACCACATTCATGTTGTAAAGCATCAAACTTACATCCAAAGCTGGTTTTAAAATCAGCAAGTTAGAAAAAAATCTACTTTTTTTTTTATATTTCTTGAGTTAATTATCGCAATTATCTTGAATATATTATTTACAGATTTGTTTTTTTAGTTCTCAGTTGTTTTTTTACCATAAAGCTGAAGTAGATTAAATTGGCTTTAAAGTCTGAGATTATTTTCTGTGGTTTGAAGCCTTAGAAGATGGAAATATTTACAATTTAAAAGGCAAAATAGATCCAACCTACCTATGATATTTCAGGGCTACTCCTTGTTTTAAACTTTTGGTTTTAACAATGAAAAATATGAAACGCTTAGCAAGCATTTGTTTTGTAGGACAGAGTATTAGGGCCATGATAAAATAAAAATTAAAAAATTTTAAAAAAGTACAAGAAAAAAGTCATAAAATTAGAAGAATAAAGACAATATTTCAAGAATAAAGTCACAATATCACTTATTCTCATAGTATTATGGCTTTATTCTTGAAATATTACTTTATTCTCATAATTACATTTTTAAATTTTTTCCTACTTTGGCCCTGGATTTTATTTAGTGAAATCACAGTAAAATAGGATTGACATAAAAGCATGCCACACTTTTCAGAATGTCGCTAACCTCACAGTCATGCATTACTCTGTGCTGACCTGTCACCGTTTGCAGGAATTTGTCCTGCTGAATCCAACCTGAGGTATTTCCTGACCTTATGTCCATCGAATCGTCGCTTCTTGTTCATTTTGAAGGGCGTCTGTGAGGAGAACAGCGCCATGTAGTTCCCGTTGGTTTGGGCCACAAACGACTCCTCCACCGGATGGAGAGCCAAGCTTGGACACGTGTATCGCTCCTGTTGGGAAAAATTAGCTCCTCTAGCAGAAATCCAACACCGAAAACAAACAGCTGAAATCCATTTACTCTATTATTCGAAACAATTTGTTCAGATTCAGTATGTTTAAGCCTGAATCTGCCAGATGTAGCCAAATTTCATTTTATTTTTAATTCTGCTTACGTGGTAGATCTGGTTAGAGATCTTGGCTGTGCTGCGGTAATCCCAGGCGATCAGCGTCCGGTCGGCGGAGTCCCGGCTGACGCAGTCAGAGCTCGTTATGAAATCCGTCCCACCGCGAAGAAACAGGATGTCCAGGGTCTGCTGGACGGCAGCTTTGTAGGTTTTTACCACCTTCAGGTGAAAACATGTGCACACATATTAAAATCATGACTGTAACTAAAAGTATTACTGAAAAATCTTCAGTTATAAACCATAGAGGTGATATTTAAATCAAATCTTTCCTGTTTTAGGCAATAAATAAGCTCAATAAATTTATTGCTTTTCTCTTTTTACAGAGGCTTAATAATTAATTTCATTTGTTGTTTCTGTTGTTTTATTAATTTATTTCCATAGGTGGGCAGAGATCCCAAAAACTGTACTCAATTAGTAAAGGTAGCACTACTTCAACTTATTTTTACTCAAGTAAAAGTATAAAGGAGACGTCCAAGAAATTATTCAACAAGAGTAAAAACGTATTAGGCAAAAAGTACTGGGTAACTGAGCAAATTATCAATTATCAATCATTTAATTATCAATCATTTAATATTTAAAAATTACATCATCAGATGACCCAAAATAAAAAGTTAAGTGGAACTTTTGGTATTTTATGGACCAAAATGACAATAATTCACATAAGTAACAAAAAATAACAATAAAATGTTTCCAAATCAGTTTATTTCAATTAAAAACTTATAAAACTTTAACAAAAACTGCAAGTGTGTGTGTGTTTATGGTGAATTTTTGGTTATAACTATAGTAAATGTAACTAGTTATTTTATACACATTTAAAATGTCTTTCAGTTCCAGTGGTAAATGTTCTAAATGTTCATTAGAATTTAAAGTTTAAATAATATGGGCAAAATGTCTTGTTATAAGTGAAACAATTTGTCAATGGAATGATAGTTTTGTCTTATTTCAAGTGTTCTAACATATTTGCACTAGAGACCAAATTAACAATTTTTTGTAAGGTTTTGTATTTTTGCAGTGTAACATGAACATTTCCTTTAAATCTACTAAACATCAAACCTAAGGTTCTGTTGAGATGCAACAATTATCTGCTTTGGCAAATAAATCTGATTTTATGATTTCCAGGTTCTTAGACATGAAACTGATAATTCCCTTGAGAACAAAAAAAAGAGGAAAACTGTGGTGGTAAAACTAAAAAGTGATAATTGTATTTAATTGGTCAACTAAGCGGCTCCTTAAGGCCTCCAAACCACCAGGGGGCCCCCAAGAGCACCAAGCTAGCATAATAAAAACCATGTATACTTAAAATAATATTAAGTAGTACAAACTAAATGCTATTACACATGACAAAACAATTTCTGTAGTATGCTTTTTATAGCTGTTGCACAAATAATGGCTAATCTCTTCATAATTCATAATTTTTTAGTTTGTAATTCTTGTAAGGTTGAAATCAATAGCTGTAATAACACTGGTAGCTTTTACAAATGATGCTAATGATATTAGATATGTACATATAGAGTGGCTTAGGAATTACAAGGTATTTGATGTTAGCATGTTGGTAAAGAGAGCCCCAAATATAAATCTGCTTAGGGCCCCAGAAAGGATTGGGCCGGCCCTGAGTGTGACTTTCCCAAAGAAGCCGAGAGCAGAAATGGATATTTCAGTTTTTCCTCAAATATTAGACAGAGAAATGCTTCGTCTCCCACTCTGCAGATCTCTGACAGCACATTAAACATTAAATATCGAGTTAGGAGGGTCAGAAAATGTAGGCAAGTACGGCTTGTTTGCAAAGTCAACTTTGGATCGTTGTCCAAAGTTGACCACACACTTCCTCAGTCGGAGCACCAAGTGTTGATCACATAAAGATGGAGTCAAATCTGAGGCCATCTGTCTGACAGCTGAGGCGTGACGGAAACCGAGACAGAAATCACAAACAAAACCCTTTGGAGAGACTTAAACTTTTCTGCATGGTTTAACACATATTTAGAACTAATTTAAAAGGGAAATCAGTTCTTCTGGGTGAAAGTTTAGATATGTTTGTGTCAAATAGATGTATGGTCATACAATCGTACATCTTCGAAAAACAGAAGTGGAGCCTCCCGCACAACCAATAATAATTCAGTAAGTGGTTTCTGGATGGAAAGTTAACAACAAAACACTTTTTGTCTTTTCCAGCAGCCATTGTATATTGACCATCCTCTTCATGAGACTGTCTTGAGAAAACAGAGTATCTCCAGTCAGAGGCTTCTTCAGATTCGCTGTAATATAGACTGCTACAAGAGATCTTTCCAGCCAAAAGCCATCACAATCTTCAATAACTATTCAAAGAATATGAATTAATGAGCTACAACAACATTTAACTTCCCTTTATTCTTGAATTTGAATTTGAATACAGCGGTAAAACCAGCCGACCAACAGTGCTGGAACTCAGCTTGGGTTGCTAGGTAACGAACGGAATTCCACTGGGGTTGCTAGGTAACGGCTCAGTGGCTTAACATTCCGGAGGTTTTCGAAACAGTTCCTTTTCCAGACACTCATAAAATATGAACTTATTGCCAAAAGTTGTGTTTGAGAAAAAAATTCAAAGAGTTGGGATGTTTTTAAGAACCAGCAGAAACCCAAATGGAAGTACAAGAACATCCAAAATGTGAATTTTGCATAATAGGTCCACAAATTCAATCCAAATCAGTTAAATGAAAAGCTAAGTAATACTCATATACATATTAAATTACGTGAAACAGTTACAAACAGCAGGGGGGCCTTTTTCTTACTTTATTATTCTGGCTTAACAGATCTTATCTCAGTCGGAGGCGGCCGCTCTCACTCCACCTGCACCAGTCTCCTCTTTTGCTCCTGTCAGAGAGGTTTGACGTAGCGCAGGAGGGCCTCCGGAGTCCATCCGCCTTCAGACTAAAGGTTGACTGGCTGAGCCTCTGGGCGGACTGGATTTGATCGGTCGGGGTAGTTTTACTCCACAGAACAGCAGCTGAAGCCTGAAAGCGAGCCGCACCCCGGGCTCTGCAGCTTTACCGGCCTGTTTTCAGAGAGGACTGCGCTACGCTCTGTTTGCAGCTCATATCGACGGCTGCTGGCAGCAGCATTTCCGCTGCGTTAAACCTAAAATCCCTGCTAGGAGCCCAGTCGGGTTGCTCAAGGAAGAAATTACATGCAAACACGTAGATTCAGAGGAAGTGAGCAGGATTATCATATAAAACAACCCATTAGATTTAATAGAAACATCAGGTTGCAGCTTCACCTGGACAATTTATGAGGATTAAAACGGTTAGTTATACACAGAGTAGCACTACTTCAACTAGGGACGAACCGATACGAAAATCTGGGCTGACATCCGATATTAATATTTCTGTTATGGTTAATAACTTATATTTACCGATATTATATTTACTTCACTATCGTTCAACACATATGGAAAATCCCAACTAGAAACAAACAAAAATAAATATCAGTTGTTTGTATTAGTCCAGTTTTGTTTTTCAAACCGATGTCGATATGTTAAAAAATGACTGATATCGGCTGATACCGATGTTGATGGTGACAATATATCGTACATTAATAACTTACATTTACTTGAGTAACAAAAAGTAAAGTAAAAAGTACAGCACAGTAAAAATACTCCTAAAAGCAAATGTTTTTAGGAGTATTTTTACTGTGCTGTACTTTTTACTTTTACTTGAGTAATTATATTATGAAGTATTTCTACTCTTACGGGAGTAAAATTTATGGATTTTCTACCCATTGAATGAAAAATAAAAATGTTTTAACCAGAAATTCCCCAGACACACACCTGCAGTTTTTGCTAAAGTTTCATAAATTTTATGATGAAAGAAAGTGATTTGGAAAAAAATTATTCTGTCTGATTTTGCTATTTTATATTACTTCTAGGAATTATTAACATTTTCATCCTTAAAATACCAAAATTCTTACTTAACTTTACATTTTGGTCTGATGTTGTAATTTTTACATATTAAATGATTGATAATTTGATCAGTTACTCAGTTTTTTTCACTTTTTACTAAGTACTTTTCTACTCTTACTTGAGTAAAAATATGCTGAAGTAGCATTAATCTTACTTTTGTCCAATTTTTGGGTACTTTACGCACCTCTGATTTCTATCCATCTTGGGGAAATTTTATATTAACACAACGTAAGACATTAATGTAAACACCAATGATGCATCGTTTTACTACAAATAATTATTTATTTTATTTTTTCAACATTAAACTGACCTACATGCAAATCCAGCACTACTTTTCTAAAGTGAGACATGTTCAAGGCAACAACAAATATGCTATCTTCTAAAATCTAAATAAAATGTGAGCTTGTAAGTTTGTGATAAGAATATGGAAAAGTTAAAGCGTTGTGAAAACTTTTGCTAAATCTGCCGAAGACGAAGGGAGATGAAGGTTTGACCTTGCAGCAGCGGGAGTCCCAGGCTTTCACCACCGAGCTGTGACCTCCACACAGGAAAACGTCCGAGCTGCCGGGGTGAAGAACCACGCACATCACCTTAAACTGGTTGTCCACTTTCACTGTCAGCTGCCCTGCAAACAATAAAAAAACAATAAAAATCCCATTTAAAACCAATTTTTACAACTGAAAATCATGAAATTGTACAAATTAATAGGTAACATAATAGATTTAATCAGCGGAAACAGTTTGACTATGATTTATATTTATGGTTAGGAAATGCTAGGATTTAAATGTCGAGATATGACTGACAAGTTTCGCTTTAAAAGGTGATCACTGGCAAAGTGTTATTTTATTGATTGGTGCTTAAAACTTGTTAATTTAGTCCGAAAAAGTACAGCTGGTGTTTCCATAAGTGGTAGAATATTAAAAAACATGTGTTGTGTAATTCTAAAAATGATATCAAATGGGTTTTCTGAAACATTACTGAATAGAGCATTTGTATTGGGATCAAGAGTGTGGAACTCACCAGAGCTGGGCAATAACTAGTTACTTTTAATCAATTACATTTACTTTTTCAAAGTATTTTTATTATGCTGTACGTTTTACTTTTACTTGAGTAATTTTATTATGAAGTATCTCTACTCTAAAAATTTCTGGATTGTCTACCAACTAAATGAAAAATAAACACGTTTAACCAAAAAATTCACCAGACAAAGACAATAATTACTTAATATTGATGAAAAAGTACTGGTTCCATTGGTGGATTATTTCACTAATAGAATGGGAAAAATGCCTTGTTATAAGTGAAATAATCTGCCAATGGAACAAAGATTTTTTCGTAAATATTTTAAGGAACTACTTACTGAACTCTTACAGAACTTTCTTCCTGAAAAGTTACTTTTGAGTTAGTTTTCTCTCATTTCAAGTGTAATATGATATTTGCATTAGAAACTAGACAAATATACTTGATAAGATTTTGCAGTGAAGGCAAGCGATGTTGGTGTTATCTGTGTCTAAGATGATGAAGAAGTTGATAATTTTGAAAGAGAAAACCACGTAAAAGAAAAATCCTGTTTTGGCTAGAGGCTGTTTTATCTATGTTGACTTAGAAATGTCATGTATAAAATTAAAACAAGAGCACAGAGGAGCTTAAGTATAATTAGTTGTGACAGGGTGGGACCAAAAGTGAGCTTTCGGAGAAAACAGGAGGCCAGAGTATGAGAATGAACTCAAAAGGTTGCTCAGGGCTCAGCGGCACTTCATTAATTCATCGAACAAGCGACATAGACCCACTGTAAGCCCGCAACACACACACAAAAAAAACACTTTATTATGAAATTCTCCCTACCAAGTGTCTCTCAGTACATTGTGAACTAGTTTGGTCCAAAATGGGATTGAGCGGATCTGAAGCAAAGTTTTAACAGGCTCTTTCATCAGCTCCACACGTCACACTTAATTGGCTTTCCCGCAGCAAAGATCCCTAACAAAGATTTGAAACTCATGTTTGGAGCGTTTACCTCGTAATAAATGGGGCATCTTCATGTTTTAATTAGGCAAAATTAATTAGCTGTCTCAGGATGATGGATAAGCTAACAGGGTGATCCATTTGGGATAGTCTATATGTTCAGCTGACATGGCTTAATATCTGATGACATATGGAGTGACTGCAAGGCCCCCAGGGCGGAGAGTCACATTAATCCAGTGAAGCACTCGTTCTCAAACTGTGGTCCATGGGGCCGTTTAATTGCCGAGACATGAGCTCGATGTGTGACGTGTAAAGTTAGCATACCAAAGGATTACGTAGTCCGGTGGACTCAGTTCGATTGGGGGCCAAAGTTGCAACATTTGTTACATTTTCAGCTGCTGCAGTTTGCTTTCACACTGCAATCTGTCAAACGATCCAAACTAATTGAAAAAGCTGTTCCCCTCCTCGCCTGTGGGGGGCGCTTGAGGAAACGAAACAAAAATCTCTGAGGAGGACCAGGCAAATTTTCTTTTTCACAAAATGTAAACAAATTCAGAGTGGTATCAGGATTTCTCCATTGATGCACATTACTGGTTTAGACATTGCTAACGCTAACGATGCTCCTGCAGGCGACCATTACTGCGAGTCTCTGAGTCATGTCCACAAAACCAGATTGTTCTAATGTGGAATGAGCAGGAATCTGTCACAAAAATGGCTGTAGAGTTCTTATTTCCAACACAATTTCTATAAAGTCTGGTTTAAATTATTAATGAGAAAATGGTTGATGTTTTAACATGTAGAATATGTATTTTCTCTGGATATAAATCTACAAATAATTTGGTTTCTGTCAAGATGCAAGAAAGCACTAAGCAAATTTCTCTTTTATATTGGTCAATAATTCCATTTTACATAGTTGCCGCCGTTAAAATTAGATTGTTAAAATTTAACAAACCATGCCTCCTATCCTTTATGAAATATTTCATCCCAGTTGATGTCTAGTTTTTGTCTTTAATGAAGGTTTAAAAATTACAGAGCGCCTCAGCAAAGAGAAAATAAACTTGTAAACAGGATAAAAACAACTTTAAACCCTTTATAACCTGCTTTTCCTCGCTCTCTGTGTCGGCTTTACTCTACATGCAGACCAGTTGCCATGGCTACCGACAACACCTCCGCTAACCCGCAGAGCAAAGAGTGAAATAATGACCAGAAGGCCCGGAGCTGTAGTCAGCTGCCTGCTTTTGAAGCGTTCTCCAGTCCGCTTACATTCACACTTCGTTCAAACCGCATCAGAGGTTCAATCGAACCCAGACTTGGTGAACCAGAGTTCGCTTTTTTAGTCCGCATTACAGTTCGATTGTGCATTCACACCTCCCCAAACAAACGGACTTTCTAGACAAGCAAACTAGAGTTCACTTAAGTGGACTAAACAGGGCTGATGTGAATGCATCCCAAAATTAATCATGGATAAGTGGCTTAAGACAAGCTGAAGATACTGGTGAAAAGTAAACACCAGGAATACCGATATGATTGGAGGAATTCACGTTTGTAGGAATATTTGAAAGTTTCTCAGGTGAGTTGCAGAACTTTTGTTTTGTAGAACTCTAGTATGACATTAGGCCGGCTGTGCTGAGTGGGATGTGACGGCGACTAGGTGGTGAGCAGCGCTGCGCCCGCACTGACTAACCGCTTCATAACACCTAAAACAGAACAATTTAAAGTAATTCAGTGATTTATAAACTAACAGAATTATTTTAAAGTCTATTCTTTGAGTATAAGGACTGTAGAACTGGGGCTGAGCTCCATCTTCCTGGTTTTAGTGAGAACACCAGCAGCAGCGTGCTGGATCAGCTGCAGCTGGAGAATTTTTCAGCCAGAACCTGTGAAGACACTGTTGCAGTGATCGATGTGACTAAAGATAAACCAATGGATGAGTTTCTCTAGATCTTGTGGGGTCATTAGTCCTTAGGCCTGTAACAAAAACAAAGTTTTCTTGATGGCAAATTGCCCCAGAAATTTCTGAAATAAATGATAATATTGTTGTTTTGAGACCATTTTTAGGTAATTTAATGGTAATAGCTTAATAATGCAAGAACATATTCTCAAAGATCAATAAGTTTTAAATTCTAAAACATTTTAAATATCCAAAATAAATAAACAAAACAACAGAAACAACAAATAAAAGGAATCAGGAAGTCTGTAAACAAAATTGCTCTTCAAAATAAGGGTTAGTTGAGACCAAAGCACCAGACTGAAGACTTTTGTATTCCAGTTTTCGGTAGAAAAACAAACAGAAAAGAGAAAAATGATAAATCATGCAGATGGAAATTATTAAGTTTGTTTTACTTTATCATACAATGAGTTGATTTATTACTTATTTTGACAGGCCTGTTAAATTGTAAACCTAGAAATGTTCTTCATGTGATAGAAGACTGACTTTATAGCTGTCTTTATGTGTCTCTGAGGCTTGTTTCTCTTCACTGTTCAAAACGGGAAAGATAAGAGGACTTGCCAAAGCATGGCTACAACAAAACTTTCCCATATCTCCATCCAGAGCAATAATTGATAAGAGAACCATAGCAACAGTCAGTCTCCATAGCAACCATTTAATATAAAGGTTCTCTAAATGTTTGTAGCAAACATGCTAATAATTGTGGAGGGAAAGATTCAAAAAGACACAATGCATCCAAAACACACGGAGGGATTTTAAGGATGTTGCTCATTTTCCGTGTTTTCGATTATGAACGAGTTTAAAGTGTCAGCGACTTCATTTCAGCCCTTTCACATTAAAGTGCGATGAAGCCATGAAGGAACCGGGCTGCGTTCCCAACTCCCACATTAATATGCAACTAAATTGAATTCCCTTCATCTCGCGCTGCCAT
This sequence comes from Alfaro cultratus, assembly GCA_903066825.1. Classification (NCBI taxonomy): domain Eukaryota; kingdom Metazoa; phylum Chordata; class Actinopteri; order Cyprinodontiformes; family Poeciliidae; genus Alfaro; species Alfaro cultratus. The sequence goes on along the minus strand of CAEFZX010013165.1, from coordinate 9,768 downwards.
AGGAACGCGGCCTTATTGCCCTTTCCAGGAAGAACTCGCTTGCAGGATTCTTGCTCCTGGAAACAATAGACTTATAATTAATTTCTAATATGAATGAATAATAGTAGTGGGAGGAATAAAAAAGATATTAGAAAAGAAAAAGGCTTTCATAGGATTATGCAAGAGAGGCTTTTGGATGTGTGGCATTTCTTTAGCTGTTCCTTTGAAGCCACTTTGACAGTGGCGATCAAATAAGCATTTGTCTGTTTATGGTTGTGGTTAGTGACGTCCCAGTGTAAGGTCATGGTAGCTGCCCCCGTGGTGATGTATCCATTATTGATTCCCTTCCTGGAGCTGCCTGCGTGTTTAATGGGCTGGCCAAGCTATTATCCGTAGGCTTTATTGACAGAATCGACAGACGCTCGGAAAGAGGAAGTGCAGCCATGTGCTGACCCTAAAGATGCAGATATTATGGTGGCTTTATTTTTTAGTTTAAGTTTGGGCCGTCCTCTGTAAGCTTGAAAAATAAATCACAGTTTGTAAAAGTTTGATTTTTGATTGATCCAACGGATTTGGAGAGAAGCTGACTATTTATTTTTTTAGATAGCAAAACCATGTTGCTGATCTTATTAAGCCAGATTCTTTGTCATCATAGACATGTATTTATTTCCAGTTAGCACACTAAGATGTGTGTTAACTGTCTTGCTAAATTCCACTCTTATCTTTATTGGTTGAACTCAAGTAATCAAAAAATATATATATTTGAGGATAAACTTAGCCGCTGATAACTGAACTATAACATGTTGCTTGCAGAACTGCAAAAACACAAAATCTTACCAAGTAATTTTGGCCTAGTTTCTAGTGCAAATATCTGAGTAAACTTTAAATAAGACAAAACTATGTTACAAATAAAATTTCAGCAAGATATTGTAGCTTGTTTTAAGTGAATAATTCCTTAAAATTGCAGAAAACGTACTATTTCCATTGGAAGATTATTTTCACTTATAACAAGACATATTTTCCATATTATTAGAGACATAATCTGCCAAAGGACTTCTAGTTTTCATTTACTTTTGGGCTTGATTGCATAAATTCATTTTCAGTAATAAGAAAATTAGTTGGATCACTTTGTTTCAAGATGGTTGCCATATTTAGCCAAAAGCTGATTTGGATGCAGCAAAGTTGGTTTTTCAGTAAAAGTTTCTTGGTTTTACCTCTTGTTAAAACTTGGTTATAAAAACATGAATACTTGGTGTTGTACTTTACATTTTCCTGTTATATTTATATGTTTTTAACTCTTATAATTATTAATGTTGTGCATTTAACATAGTTAACTGCTGCTAACTGCTCGTTGGGAGTTGTTGCTTTTTAGTTTGTTTTGTGTTATTTATTGTATTTTATTTAATGTAATGTAAAGGGACAGAAGCTGCTGAACTGATGTTAACCACCAACTTGATTTCCTCTGTTGTTAGAATAAATACAGTGAACCTGAGAGTGTCTGTCATGAATTAAACCTACTGAACAAAGAAGGATTACACATTAAAACTCGAGAAATATCTACAAAAATTAGGCTTTAATTCTGTAAAAACTGGATGGATTTTCCGACTTTCTCCTGGGCAAAACATTTCACCAGTTCTCATTCATTCTTTTATTCTTACAGATTAAACAGTGAGAGAAATAAAATCTCTGTGGGCAAGGAGGCGTAAAATGCATGAGGACTCACATGTTCTTAATGCAGAAAGTGCCGACCTTTGTGTGAATGTGGCCACTGCTGGGCTCCACACGATTAAACGAAACAGACTTAAAGGCACTTAAAACGAATCGAGGGCACAAATTGGAGGCAATTGATTTCTTGTACGGTTCTGCAGCTTTAACAGAGCTACATTTTAAGAGAAGTACGCCACATTTCTTTCACTGCACTTAAAAAAAGCCTTTAAAATTTGACAATATACCCCAACTTCAAATGATTTGCTAAGATTTTCTTTCAGCAAGGACTTCAGAGCCAGAATGAGAGAAGCTGTTCTGCAACTCAAGAGAATGATATTCACGTCCCAGGCATATTACAAGACAAACTGTTGAGAAGAAATACAAGGACTGAAGGCGCTACAGCTGCCAATGTGCTTTGTTGTCCCAAAACGCCAGCAGTGCGTTTGGAAAGTGTTTAATAAAAGCAGCCAAGAAACAGGATTTCTGTTAAGTCAATACAAACTGGAGAAATATACACAGGGCTGTGAAAAAGTGTTTTTACTCACTGACAGGTTTTCTTTCTTTTGAGGTTTCTGTTAAAGCTAATTGTTTCAAGTCACAAAACACAAAATGCTAAAATCTGATCATTTTGACATAAATTATAATGTTGAAGTTAAATTGGTGCTTGAGGGTTGTAGTCCTTACCTACCTGTTGACATTTATCAAAGCCTAATAAAGACCTGAAAATAAATCCAATGTTTCATTTAAAGTGAGAAGTGGTGCGGCTCACCTGTCTCCACATCAGTGATCACAGCCGTGTTGTCAAATGAGCCGGTGAGAAGCTGTCGCCCACAGGGGGTCCAGCAGGCGTCACGCACGGCTCCCGAGTGGCAGGTGTAAAGCCTGAGGCATCGTCCACTTTCTGCTCCATCCCACACCTGTCAGACATGGACATGGGCCAAAGTCACAAATAAACCCACACTCCTCCAGCAAAATCCTTTTTTCCCCTTTCTACTTTTATGAAAAACGTCACGTTATCTACGCTTGAGAAAAAACATTCAACTTTCAAAAATCAGCATGCACTTTTTAAAAAAAGAAAATCCAATTTCTTTAGCTAATTTGATTTTCAAAGCAGAACTCATCAAAGGGAGATATCTCCTCCTAACTTTAAATGAACTGTAACAAACACAGTTAACATAGACGTGAAGCAGAGTTAAAACAGCACATTTGATATTTAATTTGTGCTTTATTGCAAACTACAATAAAAAAAATGAGCCGGTAACCAGTCCTCAATCCAACATTTCATATCATAAATATGCTTAACACAGCTACTAACATCAAGGTATACCAAAGCTAAATTTACATTTTTGACAGGAGGTTTCACTTGGTGGTTGACTACACCAGGAGTGCCAAGTTTTCATTTTTGGCCATATATCAATATCATAAATGTTCTTAAAGGGCTGATTGTCCTTGAATATACTGAAAAAACCCATTTACAAACAGTAAAAATATTAATAAAGAGCTGTCTGTGCATTCAATAAGTACTTTTTTTTTTTTTTTTACATTAATGGGATTGTTTTGTGTTTTTTTGCAAAATGACAGATTTTGTGGAGCTAATCTACAAATATTTGCCAGGTATTTTACAATATTTGCAATTATGTATAACGTTCAATGTGATTTTTGTTCCTTCCCATATTGATCACGAACTAGAATTTGACATGAAGTAAGACTGAAGCAGCAGTTTAGTAGAAGGAAGAAATACTGCCACCTGCAGGTGGAAGTTAGAATCACTTGAACCGAATGTTTTCGCAAATTTTCTGCAAAAATGGTCAATAAACTCACAGTTAGTGTGATTTGTTTTTGGGTGAATTTCAGCGCAAAACTCTGGATTGACTGATTGACGTCATTTGGTATCTGGAGACGAGGGGGCCACATAAAAAGCTGCGGCGGCCAGATTTGGCCCCTAGGCCTTCAGTTTGACACATGTAACCTGCAATGTATTCTACATTAATCTACTTTCTCAGTTTAAAAATGTTTTGATATTCACAGTCTCTGATTAGCTGAATCATGAAATGTACCAATGTGTGCAATGAAACTGTTCATTATTACTTTATTAAGTAACTGAGTTACATAATGAAATAAACATTTTGATGATATTCAAACATATTCACATGCATCTGGATTGCATCGCTCAAGGGCTGTGTGTCTTTTTTCTTTTTCCAAATCTTACAGAAATCAGATCTACATGTAATTTCGCTAATTATCAAACCAAATTAATTTACTCAGAGAAATGTAGAAGTCAAGCGTCATAATCCTTTTACCTGAGGTTTCTTATTTAGGTTTAAAAAACACTTTCCTAATTAGTTTCCTAATTAATCCCATTAAATTCTTTTGAGTGTGGTTGTTAATCAGGTGTAATGGATTCCTGTTGTGAAAGGTTTCTCTGAAAACAGCAGAGAAAAGCAAGCAGCTGCCCTCTGTAGTTATAACAGTAAAACCTAAAGCTTCGCTGCTTTGAAAGATGAAAATAACGCACATAAATAAGGCTACGTTCACACCGCAGCCCAAAGGGACCCAATTCCAATTTTTTTGTCAAATCGGATTTTTTTGGAAATGTGGTCTTCCACATTTCCAAATGTGCGACTTGTATGTGAACTACCAACAACCTGAAAGTCTCCCACATGCGCAGTAGAGGGCGCAATAACGTCACACATACAGAGCGTGCTCAGTGTTTGCGGAAGTAAACATGGATGCTAACGGTGGAGCACAGCTAACGATTTTGAAGCTCATTAACAACATAATCCTCATTACAGTCCGCCATGGTTGCTGTTTTATTCACTGTTGCGCGTATCGGGGTGCAGAAGAGTGACGTTTGTCGAGTATTGATGACGTTCAGGTCGGATGAATGCGACCAGATTCATATCACAAATAGATCGGGAATATATCGGGTTTCGGCATTGCGGCTAAAATAAATAAATGAATAAAAAATCGGGGTCACTTCGGGCTGCAGTGTGAACGCAGCATAAATATAGGAAGTGTTAATCATTTGTTGTCACTTTTGAAAAGGGTCATCTGGTGAACATGTTGATCAGTGTCACATGTTTTTTTCCTCTCCCATCTTGAAATCCAACGGGCGGTCCGGTCCGGAGGTGAGGGAATATTAATGACGGGAATATTTTTTCCTTCCCCGGTTTTACCAGGCAGCAGAGGAACTTTGAAAATCCGCCTGAGCATGGCTGATCACTCTCTGCCTCGCTCCGCGCTTCATTATTTAGCAGCACATGAAACACTGGGAGAAGAGCTGAACCGCTGCTGCTCCCAGAGGAGACAGGAGAGACGGATGGATGACGGGAGAGGGACATTTTAATCCAGCAAGTAAAACAAGCAGAATCCCAGAAAGTAACAGAGATGTTGTACTTTTAATTCCAGCATGTTAGATCTGGGAGTGATCCGACTTTTAGGGAAGCTGCTGTTCATTCAGCAGGATGTGGCGGTTCTGTGTGTGTGTGTGTGTGTGTGTGTGTGTGTGTGTGTGTGTGTGTGTGTGTGTGTGTGTGTGTGTGTGTGTGTGTGTGATGTTTGGCTTAGAGAAACACTGCCATCTCTAGGCACCAGAAGAATCTGAGAAAATGTAGAGCACATTTTTCATACACTGAGGGCATCTGAACGTTTCTGTCAGGTGGGATAAGAAAATAAAAATATATCTAGTCAAGTAACAAAGTTATGATGCAGTATTAGTGATTCCTAAGAAAATAAAAAAATTTAATGACAAGAAGGAAGTCGTACGAGAATAAAGTCGTAGAATTACTGGAATAAACTCAAGAATTACAACTTTATTCTCAAAATTCTGAGTATTTTCATATTGTTTCGACTTTTTTTCTCATATTATTTCGATTTTACTCTCGCAATTTTATGATCTTATTCTCATATTATTTAGTTTTTATTCTCATATTATTACAACTTTATTCTCATTATATTATGACTTTTTATTCTAGTAATGTTATGACTTTGTTCCCAAAAATTCTGATTTTATTCTTGTAATTTTATTTATTTATTTATTTATTTATTTTAGTATTGCCCTTTTACTCCATTGTGTAAAGTAGTTCAAGATTTTCATTTTATGATCGCTGAACAAGCACACGTGTATTTTGCCACCTGGGTTGTGCAGAGTGGTGAAGAGACGCTGGAGGAACCGTATCTGATGGGGAAACACTAATTGTAGTAACACCAGCAGTCAGTAGTTTCTTCTTCTGTGGATTGTAGGAAGCAGCTATGTGTTGCGTCATACTATGCATGAGCTATGGATTCCCTGACAGAAAATATCCATTTATTCTATTTACAAGACAACGGATACCGGTACGTTTCAGAACCATTGCACTCTGGAACCCGTTCTCAATCTGTGCCGCTGTCTGAGGAAACATTCGGTGGTTTCATGTAAATGTACAGTACAAACACAACAAAACTCTTCCATTTTCACCAGAAATTGTTGTCGTGTAAATGTGAGCGCGAGGAGAAGTTTTGAGTACAAAGACATGAAGTCCTGCTTTCAAAATGAAAACATAAGTGAAATCTTGTTTTCAGACTGAAAATGTGTGCTCTTTGTTCATGGCAGGAAAATTTCTCCATACACAAATGGCCCCGAACATTGGACACCAAAATAGCATCACAAAAGTTTGTGGTAAAAATATGATCAATAACCAAAAACAATCAGAGACTTGTCGGGTTTGTTTAATTGGCTCCTTGGGGCTTCCTTAACGACCCCCTGATAATTAAAACTAAATTGGTAATGCAGTCATCAGCCTACACCTGCAGTAGCCATGGCAACAACAGATGAAAATAAAAAAGAAATCTCTGACAGACAGGAGGGAGGAAGCATGAGGGATGTCAGCAGCACAGAGAGGACAGTGAAGACTTTATTGATTGCATCCCGGCGCTCTATTCTCTTCCTGAAGAATGGAAAACAAAGGCTGGAGTCGGAGCGGTAATTGATAGAGCGCATCGCGGATGTCAATGAGGGAACAATAATATGTGACAAGATGGCATAAATCAACAGAATAAACACTCCTGCATAAGAAGTTTGAATTTATCATGATTACCTGCAATTTTCAGGTAATCAAGTGCTGCTAATAACTGACAACCCTGAAAACATTCTTCAGCCCTGAATGCTGAATTAGTGCTTTAAAAGGAAATTTAAATTAGCCTATTCTGTAAAAATTTGAAGCATTACTAAAAATAAAAACACTTGCTAATGTGTTTTCTGACTACAGAAACTGTTTCGATTCAATCAAATCAGTTCCCAAGATGTGATTTTGTTGGTATTCGTTGAACTTTAATGTGTCTAAGGCTCCTTTACAGTATTATTACTCTTTACCCTTACACTTATAAAAAATTAAGGATTATCACAAAAAAAATTACGTTTTTACAGGATCTGGGTCAGGCTTTATTTGAAAACACTTGCTGCATTCAGCCAAGTTTCAATAAAGCAATTAAAAACAGATTCTGGTGCTCCAAGGTGCAATTTAGAGTACAAGTCAATGAGTAGACGTGATCCTAGTTACCATGACAATAAAACAAAATCAGAAAGCTGCCAAAAGATAATCATTTTGTGCTGCATGTAACATTTTTGTAAGTAGATTTAATTAAAAAGGCAGAGTTTTGTCCTAATTTCTTTCATTTTTGTGGTCTGGGGAGGGTGCACAAAATCTGTTCAGGGGCCACAAATGGTCCACGCTCCCCAATTTGAACACCCTTGATTTAAACCTGAGATAAACAAAAAATATGTTTCCTAATTGAGAAAAGTTAGGACACTCGTACCCCATGAAAGCTACTCTTACCCTCTTTGGCTAGCATAACATCAGTAGTTGCGTTTCTATTGTCTTTAAAATTGCATAAATTAGAATTGCGAGAAGAAAATGACTTAATGGAAGCATGTAAAATTTGAGAAAAAAACAAGTTTTTTGAGGAAGGATAAGATGGTTTTCCAACTCTCTTCATTTTAGAAGTTAATGTATTTCACAAAACTGTAATGGAAAAACCTTTTTTCACATGACATCAACAACAGGATGTTACTAATGGCGGAAACGACGAAGAAGATGACAGGAAGTGGCTGGAGGATGATGGTTTGAATGACTAACAGCATGAACAAGCTTATTCACATGAGAATCTAATTGAGTTTCTTATTTAATGGAAACACTGCAATAGCAAAATTGCGTTTTTGGCAACTTTTTTTAGAAATAATGTTTTGCGACCATTTGTAATGGAGACGCAGCTACACTGCAAAAACACAAAATCTAACCATGTAATTTTGATGTAGTTTCTAGTGCAATTATATTAGTACACTTAAAATAAGACGAAACTAACTTACAAGTAACTTTTCAGCAAAATAAAGGAGCTTGTTTAAAGTCAATAATTCCTTAATATTGGTGATTATTTGCAGATAATTTCACTTATATAAAGCTTTTTTCCCATGATAGGGACGCACTGATATGAACATTCGGACCGATATCGATATTCAATGTTAACATTGCTGTTATTACCGATATTTACCAATATTATATATATATTTCACTACCATTTCGACACATTTAGAAAAAAAATACCAGAAAACAAACTGCAACAAGATAACAATAAATATTGGTTGTTCATATTGGCCCAGTTTTATTTATCGGACCGATACCGATATGTTCAAAAATGACAAATATCGGCAAATACCGATGTATTGTGCATCTCTACCTCATTTTATAAGTGAAATAATCTGCCAATGGAACAAGTATTTTTTTCATCAATATTAAGGAATTACTGACTTAAAACAAGCTCCTTTATTTTGCTAAAAAGTTACTTGTAAGTTAGTTTGGCCTTATTTTAAGTGTACAAACATGAAAAATGAGATTCAAATTACTTGGTAAGGTACAGTGTTTTTTGTAGTCTGACCTTTGCTAGTGGGAACATCCACAGTATTTCAGCAGAAACAGGAACTACAAGTGATTTCTGGAACAAATAAGTATGCCAACCTCCTATTTTAGTTTTCATTCAGTACATTCATAATGCAATAGAGAAGAGCAGCTAATTATTGCAAAGAAACAAGTGTTTCCCTCCATCCGTCCTCTGCCAGTCTCCACCATCTGCTGCAAGCGGCTCCCTCTCCAGGTGCCAGGCTCGGTGCTAGTGCCATATCTCTTCCACTTGTATGATTATGCAAATGAAATCATTCATATTTAAATTATTAATTAGTCGGAGTTCTCAGAGGATGTTAGCGCGGTGCACGATTTCACAGACACTGGCAGAGAAATGTTTGGGTGCTGGCAGGCAGATAGCTGTGTTGCTTGACCTTTACAATTGTGCGAAGAGGGATTTGTTTTCCAGGTGTGAAATAATGAAAAGGAGAGAGAGGGAGACGGAGAGAAACGAAAAGGGAGAGAGAGGCAGGAAAATCTCGTGGGTTCTGACACACATTCAGCTGACAGTGACGGACATGATTCTGAAACGGCGGGTTGTTGTGGTGAACGTTTGAATCGATGCAGCAGAGCAGGTATCGGGTTTCAGGCTGAACATGCTCTGATAGGTGAGTCTTTTACCCAAATAAAAAATAACTGACATTACTCTGACAAGAAAGGACTTCAGGATGCACTTACTAAGTATTTTAGTCTAGTTTCTAATGTAAATATGTCTCTACACTTAAAATAAGACAGGATTAACTAATAAGTAACTTTTCAGCAAGATATAAAAGCTTGTTTTACATCAATAATTACTTAATGTTGATACATATTGACATAATATGCATTTCAAGAAGATGAGAGACACGAGAACCAACAACCCAGATGAGTGGAAGATCCCTTTTTATGGTGACTCAGCATAATTTCTTATAATAAAAAACAAACTAGGATAGATCTATGGGCTATGTAAAACATTTTTATTATATTTTTTTGCACAAAATCATTCTTAAATAATGAGACTGTAGTTCTGCTCAGTTTACAGCTATTTTAGTGCCTCTGTCACTTTAAATCCAAATAAGCTGCTGCTGGCCACGCCCCCAACTCATTTAAACTCACAAGTGAAAATGGCTTCAAACAGATACGCAATTATACAACCGTAGATATTTGAAAA